>LBNU01010240.1:86701-131436 GCA_014162995.1 Artemisia annua
AAAAAAAAAAAAACTGATAAAAAAAATCCTAATTTTTATGCATTTTTATTTTCTAAAAAAATAAACTGATAAATTTTTTTTAATTCTTAGTCATTTTATTTTCTAAAAAAAATCCTAATTCTTATGCATGTACAAACCCTAATTTCTCCCCCAAATTAAAAAAAATAATAATAATAAAAAAATAAAAATAAAACATAAATTAACCCTAAAAATTAAAATAATCTAAAATTACCAGTTTGACTCATCGTTTGCGAGCATAAATCAATGACTGATGATCGGAAATTGAAACCCTAATTTTTTCCCTAAATTTTGATCGGAAATTAACGTTTAGTGTGTGTGAAATGAATGTGAGAATGAAGAAACCGTTGTGGGAGAGTAGAATGAAGAGGGAAGAGCGAGCGGTTTTGACGGTTATACCCCTAAAAGGGAAAGTAGCGTGTTTTTTTTTTTGTATTTTAAATATGGACCGTGGGATTGATTTTAGTCAAATATTGGATGAATCGGACGGATTGAAAACACTTTTTACACTTTTTAATTTGCATCCCTTTTTTAGGGGATCGCTAGTCATATATTTGATTGTGTTTCATATCCAAATCTTTGGATAAGCATATAAATCCTTTTGGTAGGTTTGTTAATTTGAAAGTTGTATACAAGTATACAACTATACATCACTTATTTATATCAATCAATGACCACGTGCGTGATACCTTTTTTTTTTTTTTCCTTCTTCTGTTTAATTTAATTCACTATTTAACTCACTTATTTATATCAACCAATGACCACGTGTGAGATGCTCTTTTTTTTTCTGTTTAATTTAATTAACTATCGTGAATCTTGGGATTTGCGCATTAAAAAGATGCCTTTAACGCCCACTTTTGATGTTTATTTCTTGTATACATATGCTTTCTGTCTCCTTAGCGAGTTTAAAAACAGCCCACTTCAAACTGCAAACACATACATATCTATATAAATAAGCTCAACGCTCTTCAAGCCTTGCATAATTCAAAAATGCATTTGCTTCTACAGCTTTTCGTTACCATTCTAGTCTTCATATCTCATGAACATGGATTTGCCACAGCTCAATTTGAACCACCTTACTCTTCCATCGTTGTTCCAGTAAACAAACATACTGATGCTGCTAAGCCTCTCTATAGTGTTCAGATCATGACAACATATATATACGTAAACTCTCAATACTTACATGCAAATTTCCTTATAGACCTCGATGCTCCATTCATATGGCACGACTGCATACTGCAATGGAAGTCGTTTAAAAATCCAGGTAGCTGTCTTAACGGCAAAACTTGCCCCTATCCTGTTTCATGTGAAGAATTTCAGTGCTCAGACGTGAGAACTACTTACTCGTACAAGAATCCTTCTTGTGCTCCAGTCAACAACGATTCAACCATCCCAGATTGGGGAAATTGTACGTGCCCGGTCAATGTGGTGAACCCGATTACAGGATCGTGCGGCCAAGCCTTGCTCAACTATGACGAATTCCATGTGAACCAAAGCAACGGTAGAAATGTCTTTAGTGGTTTAAATACTGCTTATCCTCACGCCGCATGTGCTCCTTCTTCAGAATTTCAATCATTCCCTGCCAATGTTTCTGGTGTTATGGCGCTTTCATCCTCACCTTATGCGTTACCAGCTTATCTACCTAATGCAGCATTAAAAAAAATAGTGGCTCTATGTTTGCCTAGCACCATGTCTGCTCCTGGAATTCTATTATACGGAAGAGGTCCATATGGTCTTCTTCCCCACCCAGATGTCGATGTAAGGAGTTTACTTTCTTTTACTCCATTGATAAAGCATCCAGATTCGTTTGGATACTTTATCGGTGTCAGTGCAATTGTAATAAAATTGAGATCAATCGACTTCCCTGTGAATACCACAACCAAGCTTAGTACAGTTGAGCCTTATACCACTCTCAGAACTGACATTTATCAAGGCGTGGTTCGAAACTTTATAAAAGTTACACAAAGAATACCTCCAGCAAAGCCAGTTGCGCCATTTGGCCTTTGTTTCAGCACATCCAACAATGGTACCCAAGTTAGTATAAAAGTTCCTGATATCAATTTCATTCTCCCGGATGGGAAGAAATGGACCATATCCACAGCTAACTCCATCAAACAGATAACAAAACATGTGGCATGTCTAGCGTTTGCTGACGGCGGTGCAACAAGTGAACCTGCTATCGTGATTGGTACGTTTCAGTATGAGGATAACTTTCTAGTGTTTGATCTAGAAAACTCGACTTTTGGATTTAGTAATTCCTTGTTAAGTAAGAAGACTTCTTGCTCAAACTTCGACTTTAAGCTTATCATTACCCCTTGAAGCTACCTTTAAAAGGTATATGTGAGTGGAAAAGGATGCATATCCGTCAACGTGTTTCTTTGCAAAGAAATTATTTTCTTTCATTCATTCGCCATGTAGTCGAACTCGTATCACTACTATTTGATGTATGCTCCATTAATAACAAAGAACCTTTTGACCGAATTCTCCATTGATTTTATCCTCTTCGATCATGTTCTTTTATGTGTTTACTTAAAAGTTATAAGAGAGGCGGCTAAATAAAAAGATTGGATTGTACTACGTATCTTTAATGGGTCAACTAATGCATATAGCACTTTTTCGTGATATTGGTGCTGTTTTGGTTGCGGTAGGTGGCGGCTCAGGTTGTTTCCAAGCTCTGTTTAGTGTTTTTTCCTTTGTATTAGTTGGCTCATCTTCCATTTGAATGAATTATTTTATTTTATTTTTTATTTTATTATTTATTTATTTTTATTTTTTTAACTGTTTAGTGTTTTTTCCATTTGATTTGTTAGCCCACATTTGTTTTTTTTTTTTTGTTTGTGCTCGTTATCGTAGTCATTTATACGGCTAAAAAATGCATGACCTATCGGGCACACACTTATACATGAAGAACACGTTTATTATATATTGAATATATACACGTTGTATAAAGTTATTAAATATATAATACGTTTCATGAATTTATTTAATGGTCGTTAGTTTATCCGTTATACGTTTAACTAACTTAATATACGTTAAATGTAAAAAGAGAGGGAGTAAAGTGTCAAAAGTAAAAACCTTTGTCCTCCCTTCCAATGCGGCCAGTTATGGTAAGGTTCTAGGGGGAGCTAACTGCCAGTTTGGTGAAAGTTGGGGAGGTGATGGACTAAACTCGGTGGACACTCCATAATCCTCTCATTCTATCTCGATAAAAAAAATATAAACCGAACACCCTTTGATCGGTTCTCTTTCACACGATATAATTCACCATCTATAGGCTAAATTTGTTTTGTCTTTTCCTCTTGTTCACTGACGACACAACAGCAAAAACAAAACATTAATATCCTAAGTTGCTTTCTTTATTCCCAATCGTTATTTGTCATTCGACTGATATTATATTAGTTCGACTATGAGTCTATGACATAAATCAATTATATCAAACACTTGTTGTTTTGCGCTGATATTTGTGAAGCAAGTACTAGCATCCTAACGTGCTTCGTTTAACGTGTAGTGTATGCATTCGTTAGAAGTGATGATTTAACTACTAACGGTTTCAAGAATCAAGATCAAGAACACATCATTATTTATTTATTTAATTAATTGACAAATGTTAATAACTAATATGTTTTATTTATTGTTAATCTATACTTACTAAACTAGATCCATCCACTGCGTACTCGTAGTAAATGATTTACTAGTTATTTAAATTCCAACAGTGGCATCACGAGTTAACTCATTTGGTGTTATGGGTTACAACCATAAAAACACTAGATCCGCTACGTTAAACACATTAATTAATTGTTTTATTAGAAAATCATGATAACAACATGCATTCTTGTCATGAATAATTAATTTGATCTTGATTAATTTATTACCGGCTAATAAAGTGATAAAAAATGGTAGATCTAAAATTAACTAGTTAATTTGTAATTCATTCTTAAGGCTTTCGCTACCATTATTGGTGTATCCACTTACCTAGCTCGAAAATCAAGTAGGAGCTTTTTGATTCTTCAATTGGGGAAGACTCCTTCTTTGTAATGAGGATTGAGTTCTCGAATTTTATGTGTTTATTGCTTTATTTAATTTATTGCAATATAAGAGTCTGTCTTCTGCTTCAACCCTCTTCTGTCTGTTTTATTTGCTTACGTGTTTCATTGTGAATTGTAATGTTTGCAAAAGATTTTTGAAACATTAAAACGGACATATACTTATATCGAAACTTGTTTTAATTAAATCGTTGATTCCATCCATCTATTGAGGGTGTAGATCTCTCTCGAAGCTACCAAGATATAGCTTGTTGGATATCGTGTGATTTAATTCTTGTCTATTAATAATACATACTTATTCCTTGTGACCAGTTATGTGTTATGTGTAAAATATTATTTTTAGACACTTAAAATGGACTATAAACTATCGAAATTTGCTTTGATTAAATCATTGGTTCTATCAAGCTATTGAGGGTGTGGGTCTCTCTCGAATATTGTTTGATTTAATAAACTTTAAATATAAAGTTTTGCAAACTTATCAATGATGTGTTTTGTTTCAACCAATGGCTTCTTGTAAGTGGATGGTTTTGATAAAATTGTCTTTAGGTTGATTGACTATAATTCCACGCGCTATTTTTTTGGTAATTATCAGAAGAACTTGGGTTTTTGACTCATGCAGTAGTATGATATAGTAGCTGGTCATTCTTTAATTGGTTTATCCAATACCGCGATATAGTGCACCTAAAAGTAACAAATAGTTTTTCTTACACCCCCTTGTTAAAACATGCAGCCAAATTCTTTTGGATAGTTTATCAGTGTCAATTCCATCATAATTAAAAAGTGATCTACCATAGTTCCCGCGAATACAGTTACCAAACTAAGTACAGTTGACCCTTACACCACTCTAAGAACTGACTATAATAGCGTGACCAGAAGGTTCTCAATGGTTACTAAACGAAGCCCTACTGCAAAGCCAATTGCGCCTTTTGACCTTTGTTACGCTACCTCCAGCAATGCTACGAAAGTTATGGTAATACTAATAGTACCTGATATTGATTTTAGTCTATCAGATGGGAAAAAGTGGACTATATCCACGGCTAACTCTATGAAGCAAATCACAAAAAAGACGTGGCATGCCTAGCGTTTGTTGATGGTGGTGCAACTAGTGAACCTGCAATTGTGATTGGGGCGTTTCAGTTCGAGGACAACTTTCTGGTTTTGGATTTAGAAAATTCGACTTTTGGGTTTAGTTCCTCGTTGTTACGTAAGAAGACTTCTTGCTCGAACTTCAACTTTACACTCACTGACATGTAGCTGTTTGTATAACTCAGCAGGAAGTGGAAACATCCATCATCACGATGTCTCCCTAATAAGAAACTTAATTAGTAGTCGATATATGTTAATCTTATTTCGATGTATGTAGATTCAAGAAATAATAACGTACACATTAACAAAATTCTTCAAGTACTATTTCCCTTATAATAAGTCTGATAACTAATTTGGCTGTATAAAATGGAGGCTAAATAATAATAAAAAAGACGTGATGTATTGTTAGTGTATGCTGCGTATATGGTGTTTAAAGTTTCTTTATTTGTATGTCATAAACCTCTTTTTATCATATTTTAGTCGAGGCTAAGTTTGGGCCATTATATTAAACAAGGAGTAGGCCCTCCGCCGCGTTGCGGCGGGGNTTCAGAATCAGGTAAAATTAGCATGAAAAAAGCACAATAACTAAAACGTTAGAACACATCTTCATCAAATCATCAGTAATCACAATTCCCCAAAATGACTTTAAGGTTAACGAACTTACGTAATTAAGCCCCTTTCACATACATAATTTCAAAACATATTTGTGTTTCAGATTGCTTATATCTTGATTCACAACTAAGTTATAGGAATTCAAAATTTTCGCTCCCACTAACATGTCTCACTTAAGTTAACAATCCGCGTCATCAACAATCAACTTTTTCCTTGTAATATTTTCATTTGTGACAATTAAAAAAAATTAGCCCAAAAGATATCACTTTGAAACAAAGATTAACGATTAACATCTAAAAAAGGAAAAGAAAAAAAGGGAAAAAAGAAACGACCCATTGAGTCAATGATCGCAGTAAACGATGAAAAACGCGTCACCATTAGTGTCAGCCATCCGAACATTCTGCGCACAAGTTAAAAAAAAAAAAAAAAAAAAAAAAAAAAAAAAAAAAAAAAACCAATTGAAATATTTAAGATATTATCCTCGAAGAGACAAAAATATTAGATCATTTTCTAAAAAATTGCAAAACCATGCGAATCAACTAATTACTAATAATGAGGAAAACTCACCCAAGGTCCATTAGCACATCCTGCGCAATAAACACGCGACCAATCGTCACCGACAAAAAACACGGACCCGCAACAAAACATCAGCCAAAAATTAGATTAAAAACCCAAAAATTATCTCATCAAACCAAGAATCAGTTACCAGTTTTATTTTCTTTACTCCTCATCACCGGTCATTGCTTCCGAATTCGCTCCGGTATGAGTTTAAAATTCGGGTATTTGATCGAAACAATTCCAGAATATAATGAGAATGTTGATGATAGATATCAAAGAAATGAGGCGGTGCTGTTCTTGGTTTGTGTGAGAGTCGGTTTGTGATGATATGAAGCCTCTGGAGAAAAGAAATCACTCGCTCTTATCCTTGTGCTATATCGCTCCTGATCTCGCTAAGAACTGTTGGGGGCAAATGGAGCACGCTTTAATGGCTCAAGCATTTTTGGCCGCAAACCGAAATAGAATATTATTTTAGTGGCATCAAGCAGACTTAATAGTATGTATAATGTTATTAAGTTATAACTTATAAGTATTAGCCACACATCCTTTTAAGGGCCTCCTTTTAAATGGTACTAGTAGCATTTAGCCCTTGGGCCGTGACTCATAGTTCAATAGTATTAACGTATTTTACACAGTATTAAGTATTAATATATCCCAATGAGATATTTTAAGTTGATTTTACGTCTCTTGTTATTTGTAATATTCTTTACGATACATGGAAGCAAACAAGCCTCATACAATATCAAGTTATTAAGAAGGCAAACATCCATCACGCACGCCACAATAAGCTCCCTCGCATGCATAATCCTTGGTGTACAACAACAACCACTTTTAACTATAGAAGACGTCGTCACCAAAAGTGGGATTTTGTTGTCGCTAATGCTTTTGGCGACAACAGGTTGTCGCCCAAAGGGTTGTCGCCTTTAGTCCGTCGCAGAAAGTTTTGGTGACAACAATTTTTTACTTTTGGCGACAAAGGGTGGGGCCCGCAAAATTTCAACACGAAAGCTTGACCAAAGTGGGTCCCTCACTTTTAGTGACAACATGCGTTGTCGCCAGGGGTGGAAACAAGCCCGAGCTCACCAGAGCTCGAGCTCGGCTCGTTTATATATATAAAGCTCGAGCTCGGGCTCGAGCTCGTTTCGAGCCTTATATTTTGAGCTCGAGTTGTCGCTAAACCTATTTACCTATTTTATTTATTTTAATTATTTATTCATTATATAAAAATAAATAATTAAAATAATATTATTTAATTCTGGTGGGTTGACATTTAGTGACGACGATACCGGCTTTTAGTGACAACCCAGTCTTCGCTAAAAGTATCTGCACAGCCAAAGAAAAATGCAGCAGCAGCTGCTATTCCATATTTTTTGCGAAAAATCTACCAAAACCAAATCTATAAATAACCAAAAACTAGGATACAAATGTATTCATCCATTTATTCATTGCAAAACAACCAAACAAAGTCATAGTTTCGATATATAACTATACAATCAACCTAAATAATATGAGATCACAAGTAACAAAAGGATGTCAAAACAAATACAAATTAAATACTATCTCCTTACTCGTCACCAGCATCATCAAAATCACCATCTAAATCACCACGTACAATCCGGCTACTACTTCCGGGATCAAAGATCGGACGGTAACCACCAAAGTCTCCTTGTGAAGTTCCAAAAAAAAAGAAGTTAACAAACATAAACGGGATAGTACTAACACGCAATACATGTCTTACTAGCGGGAGAGTACACTTTTTTAATCTAACAACGATAATTCATAACATGTTCAATCATTTCAATCATCCAGTATGCAAAGCAACCCTCTAATATAATGGCATGGTATAATCTTGCCCACAAAGATGAATACTAGCATAACCGTACGATTGTTCGAACTAGATATATTAAAAGATACGAGCAAATAACTTTATCTTGAAGATGGTTAGCATATTCTGTCCTGTAATAACTATCTAGTGCAAACATCTTAAGTAGTGATTGTATTCCCATTTTATCATTTAGGTGTTGTCTGACTGTAAACACTATATAGATTACTTATGCAAGACCCTCCTAAATTCATAATCCGTCTCAAGATAATACCAAAGCCAACATACCTTTGACGCCTCAACTTGGATTACTATATCGGCTTTTTCAGGAACGCGTCCTACAAAAATCGACAAACAAGTAGAGATAACTCACTCACACTTCATATNTTTTACTTATTGGTGGGGGTGGCAGTGGTGGTACGTCGAAGGTGGTTTGCGTGTGTCTGGTGGTTTGAGAGGTGATTTTTGTGTGTGTTTTTCGTGTGTTAAAGGAAGAAGAAGGTTAGACAATAATTGAGATCTATCTAAGTTTGAGATAGAGGGAAATAAAAAATTCGTGTGGCGGGATAAAGTGAAAGTGTGGGAGGGAAATGAAATTTTATTTCCACCTTTGGCGAAGCTAAAAGGATCATCTATTCATCTCTTTTTTGTAATTAATCTATTTAATTTATAAATGATTAAAAATAAATAATTTAATTTACTTAAAATTGATTAAAATTAAGTAAAAATAATTTAATTTAAATAAAAATAATTTTAAAAAGCTTTACATAAATTAAAATTTATTTATATTGATTTAGACTAAAGAAAATAATTTAAATATAATGAATTAATCTCGACTCGTTTAACATATCATCTTTACTTACTCGTTTAACATACCAACCCGATAGCCTTATAGGATCGGGTTAGGGTTATATTTTTCATACTTATTGGGTTCGGGTTCAACCCGATAATTGTATAAGCCTCCCTCGCACTTTTTTTTCATATTGATATTTTTTTCTAAGGCCACTGAACTTTTTTCTAATCTTACTGATATGTTAATGTGTTTTGTATTTATGTAGTTATGTTAATGTGTTGTGCACTTTTTTCTAGTCTTACTGATTTGCCGATTGCCATACAAATACACAACAATGAAGTAATGTTTTTCTTAAAGATACAATCAAGTTCAAGTCTTCCAGAATTAGAATAAAGTTGATCATTGACTTTAGGTGTCATACTTGTTGCTTTTCAACTTAAATTAACATAAATTTAAAGACTTCAAGTCAAAAACTATTTTTACAAATTAATAGCATATACGAAACATCTCATAAAGAAAAAAATTGGTTAAATCTTAGTGACAATATCAATAAATATTTACAAGTCAAATGATCAAAATTTGACTTTTTAACTAATGTGATGTTAGAAACAGATGCTAACAATATCGTTGATATAATTGCCAAAGGTTACTTCAAATATGTATAATGTCTATAAGCAAATTTTATTCAACTGTGTTTTATATTGTGTTAGGGACAACCAACTTAACACAAGCCGATATCAACCCGATAACCCAACCCGATTCAACCCGATCCGTTTTGACCCAAAACCTGATAACCCGATAGCTTATAGGGTCGGGTTAGGGCCAATATTTGGGACACAAAAACCCAAACAACCCAACCCGACCAGCCCGATAACCCGACAACCCGACCCGATAACACCCCTAGCTGTTCTTGCATCTTTAACAGAAAAATCATAACAAAACAGAAAAAAAAAAATAAAAAATTAAGTAATCAAACACTCATCCAAATTGGAACCCAAACTCTTCGTCTTTAATTATCTGTAATTAAATCTTCAGAGGAAAAAAAAACTAAAATAATTAGACTGCATGTATGTGTGTGTAGTCTACAAGGTTTGAGTCGGTGTATGTATCTGTGTGTGAGAGGCGGTCGGTATAAACGAAAAAGGAAGAAGATTCAAGAATATCATTTATAGTGTTGGCTGTTTTTAGGCGGGTTAACATTGAGCCTTCGTGGACTACCTCATTGGGCTACAAAAATAATAATATTTATTTCTCATTTTAACAATTACAAATAATTTTAAACACATTTCAACTACAAAAAAAAAAAAATTTGTACCTTAATAAAATAGTAATTTTTTGAATAAACTAATTTATATATTTTTAAAAAGTAATTTTAACAAATATTAAAAAAAATTTAAATATTTTTAATTGGTTTTAACGTGTGGCGGGTTTTTTATTTTTTTCAAGGCTATTTAATTTTTGACCAAAATAAAAATAAAGATTGTAATCTAACATTCGGCGACAACATGGGTTGTTGCAAAAAAAATTGGTCAAACATTTGCAAAAGTGTTGAAAATTGTGGGCCCCTCCTAACCTTTAGTGACAATCATATGCTGTCTCCAATTATGGCCCTCACTAAAAGTCTTTTGTGGTGTTCCTTATGGTTAATTGGTCGATCAGTCACATAATTAAATTTTCAAGAATGATTTCTCGCAGAAAACTGATAATCGTCAACTCTGACTAGTCTAATGTCTTGCTCTATCAGGTGACAGTATGTGGAAGAGAATGCTCACATTGACTCAGTGTCAACTTAGGAGGATGGATCCGTTTTTTGAATGTAACTATCTTCTTGAAATTTACTTCCTTCGGAACCAACTTATTATATACGCGCATGAAGATGAATTTGCTCAACTCAGATATATTTTTATTGACCAATGACCACGTATTTAACGAAGCTATCGAATGGCCATGTTCTGAACCGTGCACCACAAGATTTTGTCATGCTCCTACTGTGAGGAACTATGCATGGAGACGACTTTTACGGTTTTAATTGTACGTTACGTTTGATCTACAATCACCATTTATGTGATACTCTTTTATTTTAAATAACTACAGGGAATCTTCGCATTAAAAAGATGCCTTTTAACGCCCACTTTTTAAGATATGATTTGAGGTTTATTTCTTCATGTATACATATCCTTTCTGTCTCTTAGAACATTGACTTCTCTACAGCTCAATAACAATCTTAACCATGTGTAGTTAAATTATCAATTTACTGTATTGTTACCCTAATATAATGTTAATAACAAAATACTTGATCCTTTTTCTTTTCAAACATGCTTTTTTGACATTTTTGTCAACTAATCNTTTTTTTTTTTCTTCTTCTTCTTCTTCTTCCTCCTTCACTAGGTGTTGTTCGAACTTGAGAACTTTCACATATTAGTGATGATAGTCACAAAGTCCTATTAACTCTTGCTCACCCTAGTGGTTAAAATATTTACTTCTGTTACGAATATAAAGGATCATCTCATCAATCATATGTTTGTTGCTTGAGTAGAACACAAAAGGGTGTACTTGCTTTAAATTTACTTTTTTTTTTGCAATGTCATGCGTCCTCAATAGCTAAGTTTAAAAACAGTCCAGTTCAAACCGCAAACACATACATATCTATATAAATAAGCTCAAAGCCCTTCTAGCCTTGCATAAATCAAAAATGCATTTGCTTATACAGCTTTTCGTTACCATTCTAGCCTTCATATCTCATGAACATGGATTTGCCACAGCTCAATTTGTACCACCTTACTCTTCCGTAGTTGTTCCCGTAAACAAACATACTGATGCTGCTAAGCCTCTCTATAGTGTTCAGATCATGACAGCATTCGTAAACTTACAATACTTACATGCAAATTTCCTTATTGACCTCGATGCTCCATTCATATGGCATGATTGCATACTGCAATG
This sequence comes from Artemisia annua, assembly GCA_014162995.1. Classification (NCBI taxonomy): domain Eukaryota; kingdom Viridiplantae; phylum Streptophyta; class Magnoliopsida; order Asterales; family Asteraceae; genus Artemisia; species Artemisia annua. Next base: position 98,574 of record LBNU01010240.1, read on the forward strand.
GAACTCATTTCCAGGTAGCTGTCCTAACAACACGCTTTGCACCTATCCCGTTTCATGTGAAGAATTTCAGTGCACGGACGTCAGAACTACTTACTCGTACAAGAATCCTTCTTGTGCTCCGGTAAACAACGATTCAACCATTCCAGATTGGGGATATTGTACGTGCCCAGTCAATGTGGTGAACCCCATTACAGGATCGTGCGGCCAAGCCCTGCTCAACTATGACGAATTCACGGTGAACACAAGTAACGGTAGAAATGTGTTTACTGGTTTATATGGTGCTTATCCTAACGCTGCGTGTGCTCCTTCTTCAGAATTTCAATCATTCCCCGCGAATGTTTCTGGTGTAATGGCGCTTTCAACCTCGCCTTATGCGTTACCTGCTTATCTATTTGAACCATTAAAAAGAATAGTAGCTCTATGTTTGCCTAGCACCGTGTCTTCTCCTGGAGTTCTATTATACGGAACTGGCCCATATGGTCTTCTTCCCCGCTCAGATGTCGATGTAAGGACTTTACTTACTTTTACTCCATTGATAAAGCATCCAGATTCGTTTGGGTACTTCATCAGTGTCAATGCAATTGTAATAAAATTGAGATCAATTGACCTCCCCGCAAATACCACTACTAAGCTTAGTACAGTTGAGCCTTACACCACTCTCAGAACTGACATCTATCAAGGCATGGTTCGAAGGTTTATTAAAGTTACACAAAGAATACCTCCTGCAAAGCCAGTTGCGCCATTTGGCCTTTGTTACAGCACATCCAACAATGGTACCCAAGTTAGTATAAAAGTTCCTGATATCGATTTCATTCTCCCGGATGGGAAGAAATGGACTATATCCACAGCTAACTCCATCAAACAAATAACAAAAGATGTGGCATGTCTAGCGTTTGCTGATGGCGGTGCAACAAGTGAACCTGCTATCGTGATTGGTACGTTTCAGTATGAGGATAACTTTCTAGTGTTTGATTTAGAAAACTCGACTTTTGGGTTTAGTAATTCCTTGTTAAGTAAGAAGACTTCTTGCTCAAACTTCAACTTTACACTTACCAATAGCCCTTGAAGCTACCTTTAAAAGGTATATGTGAGTGGAAAAGGATGCATATCCGTCAACAGGTTTCTTTGCAAAGAAATAATTTCTGTCATTGTTCATTTGCCATGTAGCCGAATTAATTCGTATCACTACTATTTGATGTATGCTCAATCAATAATGAAGAACCTTTTGACGGAATTCTCTATTGATTTTATCCTCTTCATCTTCTTTTTATGTGTTTATTTAAAGTTATAACAGAGGCGGCAAAATAGAAAGATTGGATTGTGTTTGGGCCATTTGGGACACACTTTGTTCATAGAGACAAAAAAATGTCATTAAATCTAACTTTTTATGAAAATTATGTGTCATGAAATTAAAAGAAAAAAAAATGTGTCATTACACTTTTTTTGCGTCATTTTATTATGCTTTTACCGACTTCACTTTTACTTACATTTTTTTAAGTGTAGGAAAAACACCCAAAAAATCAAGTAACATCTTTTTCTAACTTTTGTCGACATTTCTATACTTTTCGCGACATTTTTTTTACTTTTAATGACACTTTTCATTGTGTCACTAAGGACAATTGTTTTAGTGGCTCATCTTTTACTTAAATTTTTGTGTGCTCCGGTAAACAACGATTCAACCATTCCAGATTGGGGATATTGTACGTGCCCGGTCAATGTGGTGAACCCGATTACAGGATCGTGCGGCCAAGCCCTGCTCAACTATGACGAATTCACGGTGAACACAAGTAACGGTAGAAATGTGTTTACTGGTTTATATGGTGCTTATCCTAACACTGCGTGTGCTCCTTCTTCAGAATTTCAATCATTCCCCGAGAATGTTTCTGGTGTAATGGCGCTTTCAACCTCGCCTTATGCGTTACCAGCTTATCTATTTGAACCATTAAAAAGAATAGTAGCTCTATGTTTGCCTAGCACCGTGTCTGCTCCTGGAGTTCTGTTATACGGAACTGGCCCATATGGTCTTCTTCCCCGCTCAGATGTCGATGTAAGGACTTTACTTACTTTTACTCCATTGATAAAGCATCCAGACTCGTTTGGATACTTCATCAGTGTCAATGCAATTGTAATAAAATTGAGATCAATTGACCTCCCCGCAAATACCACTACTAAGCTTAGTACAGTTGAGCCTTACACCACTCTCAGAACTGACATCTATCAAAGCATGGTTCGAAGGTTTATTAAAGTTACACAAAGAATACCTCCTGCAAAGCCAGTTGCGCCATTTGGCCTTTGTTACAGCACATCCAACAATGGTACCCAAGTTAGTATAAAAGTTCCTGATATCGATTTCATTCTCCCGGATGGGAAGAAATGGACTATATCCACAGCTAACTCCATCAAACAAATAACAAAAGATGTGGCATGTCTAGCGTTTGCTGACGGCGGTGCAACAAGTGAACCTGCTATCGTGATTGGTACGTTTCAGTATGAGGATAACTTTCTAGTGTTTGATTTAGAAAACTCGACTTTTGGGTTTAGTAATTCCTTGTTAAGTAAGAAGACTTCTTGCTCAAACTTCAACTTTACACTTACCAATAGCCCTTGAAGCTACCTTTAAAAGGTATATGTGAGTTGAAAAGGATGCATATCCGTCAACAGGTTTCTTTGCAAAGAAATAATTTCTGTCATTGTTCATTTGCCATGTAGTCGAATTAATTCGTATCACTAGTATTTGATGTATGCTCAATCAATAATGAAGAACCTTTTGACGGAATTCTCTATTGATTTTATCCTCTTCATCTTCCTTTTATGTGTTTATTTAAAGTTATAACAGAGGCGGAAAAATAAAAAAATTGGATTGTATTTGGGCCATTTGGGACACAGTTTGTTCATAGAGACAAAAAAATGTCATTAAATCTAACTTTTTATGAAAATTATGTGTCATGAAATTTTTAAAAAAATGTATCATTACACTTTTTTTGTGTTCATTTTATTATGCTTTTACCGACTTCACTTTTACTTACACTTTTTTAAGTGTAGGAAAATCACCCAAAAAAATCAAGTACATTTCTATACTTTTTGCGACAATTTTTTTACTTTTAATGACTCTTTTCATTGTGTCACTAAAGGACAATTGTTTTAGTGGCTCATCTTTTACTTGAATTTTAATGTTTTTTTTTTTTTTAATTATTAAAAACTGTCTGTTCAATATCACTACAAAAAGATATAATTGTCTTTTACCACACTTTGCATGTTTCTCCTGGCACTTATAAGTGTAATTTAAAGTGCCGTCAGTCAAGATCCCATTTTAGTGACATAAGAAAGTGTGGAAATATACTTGGGCCATTTGGGACACAGTTTGTCCATAGAGAGTGAAAATAAATTGCAAAAAAAAATTATAACCTTTACCTACATATTTAAAAAGTTTCACTAAATAATATTAGTGACTTTTTCTTTTATTTTACTAAAACCTAAGTCACTAATGCCAGTTTGTAGTGCGTCCTAAAAGAAATATGCAAATTCAACCCGTGCTTGGTATATAGCATACAATCATAAAATAGACTATATATTAAAGAACAATGCCTTACCTTGCTCGGCCCTTGCCCCGATCATAATAAGCTCGCATACTTCAAGGAATTAAAGTCAAAGATCCCTAGAAGATAATTCCGAGAAAGTAGAATGTATCTTTAATTGATCTTTGTCTTCCATTAAGTGTATCGCTGATAGAACTAACGACAATACTCGTTGCTGATGTATTATCAGGAAGTAAACTTGATTGTTATGTTTAGATCCATCATACTAAGAATTAGCCAATATAAATTTCTGTTGCATTAAGCCCCTCATTGTGGCCCGATTTTGAGGACTTAGAACTTGTATCTTTCTCTTGGATCGCAAATAGTAGAGGTAGGAAGCTCCGTCACATCTGCTCTGAAGATACTTGATCCCCCAATATGCTTGTAACTCGACTGTGCAATCATTTTAAAGTGCCTCTAGTAACTTGCTACATAATTTAATCGTCAATAAAAAAACTTATAGCTAACATATTTTGCGATTGCAGAAAATCTCATATTTTTAGCGGCTAAATTATTACAATTGAAATGGAAATAAAATTAAAGTTCTTTCAATTAGAGGAAACTTCAGAAATCTGATAAGAAGATGAAGGGATCTAATAAGTGGGTGATTGAAACCACCATTGTATTGTCTCACTTTTCTGCCATGTCTTAATAAGGAGCTTGACCATCATATAGTGTCAGTAAAAAATAATGTGCAATTCAAGCTAAACTGTTAACTGGTGCTATGTTTAGGTTGAAGCAATTGTGAAATGTTTGGAGCAACCACAGCCACCAACTTATTAAAATCTTCATCCCTAAAATTGATAACCTAAAAGCTGAATGGTGAATAAATAAGGAGGACAGGATGGCGAGCAAGATGATTCGATTGTGAAGGTGACAAAATAAGAAAAGTACACTCGTTGCCGGAATATGAACTTTTTCTTCACCAACTTTCCACTGGAATGGAACAAGGCCAATTTACACGATCTGTTTGTAGGAGTGGGAGAGATATATCAGAATATCAGATGTGTACGTTGCTAGGAAGTAAAGTAAGGCGGGTAAGAGGTTCCGATTTGCTCGTTTTTTCCTGATTGGATAAGTTCAAGCACTTGAAAAAAGATTAAATCAGAAAAGAATAGGGAGTTTTTATAATTAAGGCAAATGTTGCTAAGTTTGAAAAAAAATATTCCAAGTCCAAGCAAGGATCCGGAAAAGAAGGTTGGGTGTTCGATATCCCTTCCGAATGGAATCATTTACCCACACATGACCATCAATACGAATCAGCCAAGGTTTCCAACTGCAACGGATGGTGAATCTATCAAGACTCATTCACTTGTAGAACTTGAAAAATTAAAGAGCAAGGTGCAGTTGCATCATATAAGTTTTATAGGTGCCGTCACGTCATCATGTTCCCTATAACACTCCTATAACATAAACACCCTCCTCAATAACATTCCTATAACACACCACAAAAAATTCCCCCACACACACACACAAAGCCATCCCCATGGCTATGGCACCTATAACATCTTGAGGAGGTGCAATAAAAGTTTTATAAGGGCAACCCTAATGGACCCTAATGAAACCCTAATGGACCCAACCCTACATACCGGGCTTGCGCCTTATTTATCATCTAATAGTCATAAGTGCCATTTTTGGCACCTAAAACGTGTTATATGTCTCTGCATTGCCCTCTTATGGTCATCTTGAGTACAACAGAATGCAAGGTTATATATAGGGGTGGTCTAAAAGTTTCGCTAGAAGCCTAGAAGTCAAAAACAAACCAGTTGGATATACTTCGACTTAACTAGCAACAACGACATAGGGCATGTGAACGGCAGTATGCTTCTATTTTTCCTACTCAAGTAAGTGACATAGGGCATGTGAACGGCAGTATGCTTCTATTTTTCCTACTCAAGTAAGTGAAGCTATGGAATTTCCTCGAGGACCTCGACCTTCACAGTGTGGAGGGAAAGTTGGGTCAAGTGAAAACAGAATGGAAGATGAAGAAATCGAATCAAATGTGATTACCCCAGAACTAAAAATTAATGATAAAGATGACCCTAAAGTCGATCAGTTGTTTAGAAATTTCATGGTTCAGCAACATGATACAGGTGAAGATGAAAAGTATGTTGAATCCATCAACCCAAAGTGCATGTATCAGGAAAGAGGTCACCTCCGATAGTCCAACAAACGATGTTATCGGATTAGTTTCCAGTGACGACGACTATGGCAATCCTGATGGAGGCGGCGACAGGTTCAGCCACCATGGTAAATGTGACGTCAGACGTTACAAATATGGATACAAAAACTGGATTGTCACATTCTGATGTGGAAGTTTCATACACCCGTGAAACAAAGCCTGTTGTTGAGTCTGTTAGCCATATAATTTGTAGTTATCCATATGTTAGTTATGATTGTCTATTGATTAGTAGGAGATTAGGATGATTAGTAGGAGATTAACATGATTAGTGGGTTCGCCAAAAATAGCCCCATGTATATCCCTATATGTATCTCATCTCTTGGTGTGTAATGATCATCAAATCAATAAAACATATTACCATTACTTACATGGTATCAGAGAGATCCTAAAACACTAACTCTAATACCAAAAACAGCCGCCACTTTCATTTTTCGGCCGTCAGCTTAGGCCGGCGGTCCGGAGCACTTATATCCTTATCTCCATCGTATACACTTCATCCCTACACAAATCGATCCCTTTTTTAATTCTAGAATATCATTCACAAATAAAAAGTACGAACCACCCTTCTATTAATACAGGTTCGTTCAAAAAAAAAGATCAGTCGCCACTTTGCATCATTCGAAGACCAATAAGAGAAGAATTCGTATTTTATTTACTCGGCGAACGTGTATTGAAAAAGAGGATTTAATTCCTTTGATCTTATTTGTACGTAATATGCATATGAGAATAAGTATGATGTCTACGTTCGCGATGCTTGGCTACTTTTAATTTTTATAGTTGAAAAAAAAAATGATGGATCTTTATGTTTTTCTAGGGAAAAACACGCCCCGTTTGTTCGGAAGGTTCTTTGGGGGTTGAAGCTTTAGAACCAACTTTCGTTATCTTTCTTTTGATATTAGTGCATGAGTCTTAGTTGTAATTTCTTTGTTTTAGTTGTAGGGGATACTTTGGGTTATCCCGTTTGTTTTAGTTGTAGGGGATACTTTGGTTTATCCCGTTTGTTTTAGTTGTAGGGGATACTTTGGGTTATCCCGTTTGGTCAGGATACTTTGGTTTATCCTATTTGGTAAGGGATACTTTGGTTTATCCCATTTGGTCAGGATACTTTGGTTTATCCTATTTGGTTCGGATACTTTGGTTTATCCGGTTTGTTGCGTGTTTATGTTTGCTGCTGCTTGAAAATTTGCTTCCGCTTGCTGTCGGCTGTCTTCATCAACTCGTTATTGCTTTAATGTTTTATTTTGTCTTCTGCTCCAATCCAAGCTTTTGCGATTTCACCGCTTGAACTGCGGGAGAGTGTTAGCCATATAATTTGTAGTCTATCTATACTAATAAATCAGAATAATTTACAAGCACTCTAAAGCATCCCCTGCAATTAATTCGATGATGTGTCTTCTCTGTGATTGGTCGGTTATTTAATGCGTACAACATGATAATGCACTACCTATTTTTAATCAAAAGCCCTATTGAAACCCTCAAAAATCCGTAAATACCAAACGCACCCTACATTTTGGTTTATCTTATCACCAAAACACCGCTCCTCCTACAATAATCTTATCACCAAAACCCTATTCATGGTAAGTAATTAATCCCCAAAACTCAAAATCATCGGAATTCATTCTCATCAAGATTGTAACGCCACCATCAATTATCTATTTTTGCTAATTCATTTAACCCATTCAAAATCTTAAAAATTCCTCTACACGATTCATCAAAATCAGTTTCAATACTAATTACTCCTCTGTGAAACCATTCCATAGCATTAACACGCTCCTCTTTGAAACCGCGTTCTCCAACACCATAATCATCTTCTCTGCATAATTTGTATGTCTTCTTTTTATTTAGTCCATTTAATTTTCTTCCGAGTGATTTTGATATGCATGATTTGGATGTCTTAATTTTTTTTATCTGATATTACTTATAATTTTGTGGGGTTGGATATGATTTGGTTGGTTTTGGTTTCTTTTTTTTTTATCTACATTTTGGTATATGATTTCATAGTCCTGATGGTCTTTGTTACATTTTGATTTAATGTATAGTTTTAGTTTTGCTTTTAATTTTCGTATTTTTTTTTGCAGGTTACACTTGCATCCGTGTGGTTATGTATGTTTATCTTTTTTAGATAAATGATATTGCCTTCATAATTCAAAAAAGTAAGTATTTTTATCTTTTTGTGTGATACGAACAAATTTTAATTTGTGTTATTATGTTATTTGATTTGCACAAAACTTTGAATAAGCTTTTCGCCTTTTTAGGTATGTTTGTTGCAATTCCATTCATGTTTCAGTTTTTTTAATAGTTTATATTTGTAATTTTGTGACGACGATGTTATATTCCTCTGTTTTTTATTGCCATGGCTGTAGGTGATGGCGAATGAAGATCCTGTCAACAAGCTATCAAATTCAAGGTGATGAAATTAAATTTTAAGTGTCAAGTTTAAACTTGCACATCAAGTGTTAAGTTATATTTGTGAAAATCTGATTTTGGGAGTTTTTATGAAACTACACTTTTGTTGTTGATTTGGCAATGGTCGGATCGTTATAAATCTCAGTGTGTATACTGCAGGAATTGTCTCTTCAAAAAGATTGCGGTGGATGATATAATCCGGCTAACCAGGTATCACTTTACATTATATGAGTTTGTAATAAGTGTTATATTAGACATGTTTAACGTTGCGGTTAGCAAGCATAGCTTTGTATTATCATAGTAATGATTTAAACTTTTAAGGTTACTTCTGGTCCAGCTCAAAAACTGAGTTTGATGAACAGCAAGTACATGAATAAAATAAAATAAAACAATTGTTCAAACTTATGAACCCATTGTTCAAACTTCAAATTGAAGGATTAGTAGCTGTATAAGTTATGCTTAGTATTAATGGTTGTTTTCATATTGTATTGGCTGAACAGATGCCAAACGTCTTATTGGTCGGAGATATGGTGATGCATCAGTACAAAGTAACATCAAGCTATGGCCTTTTAAGGTTACTTCTGGTCCAGCTCAAAAACCAATGATTTCTTTCAACTCTCAGAGGCAAGAAACCAAGGATGCTGGTGTGATTTCGGGCGAGTAATGGTCACATCAAAGTCTGCCACTTATCCAGTTTATCATTCCCGTAATTGTGCTACCACTTCCTCAATAGGACCTGCTGCCAAGTCTCCTGCCTATCCGCCAACGACTTCCGGTAATCTACCAACTAATTATAATCAATTTTATGAGGCGTGTGTGGAAAGATTAAATACGTTAATACGTGTATTTAATTGTATAGCAGATTAGCAGGACACCAAAAGAATGGAGTAAGGAAGTGATTTGGAGACCAACCCCATGGATTACTTCTTCAGGTGTGGAACATGCACATTCTTTTTTCTTTTGAATAACGAACGCTTATTCCAAACGAAAATAATGACGGTCCCATGTATAGTGACTCTGTACAGGAATATGATAGAGTTTTAACAACCTCTAATCAAGAAAAATGGAAGGTAATTTAGTGTCTTATACCCAAGCAACTCAAATTAAAATGATATAACAATTAAGCAGGTTTAATTGAGCAATTCCAAACACCCCTAACACCAGCCAAAACAAAAGAGACGCAATCACAAGAAGAATTTGGATTTGCAGCTCACTGGATATAATAGAAGGAGGGTGATTGCATGCATTCGTCATTTGTACTACAGATGGTTGTTTTAGTCATCCAATAATCAGGTAATTGTCTTATTCTTTGTAGTCCAAAAGTGCAGCACGTGTTGTATTAATTGATCTTTTGCTGATGCGGAAGCTTATCTCTTTATCAGGTTCCAAATTCTTTTCAAGAGACGATGAGATTCATTTCCATTACGAGGTATTTGATGTACGAAAATTCCCACTAATTGTTTGCATAAATAAAATGAATTAAGGTCATTAAATTATTGCTTTTTATGTAAATGTATTTTTATCTTAAATAGAGGGGTGTTTAGCTAAGCTTATTGGAGGAGTGTAATAGGATATTGTAAGAGCTGTTGAGCTTATTTTATATTGATTATGTGTTTTTTGTTTATACAATAAGCTAATAATGGTAATCCTTCCATGGAGCTTCTTTATGATGCATATTATATTAAGCTCAAGCTTATCTATTCTTCAACTTTAGGATGCATATTATACAATAAGCTAATATTGGTGCACTATGTTGCAGACCACAGTCTTACACTTACCGAACCAATTCCATGTGTCAACTATTGCGATTCTAAATCACTGCTCTTATTGAAGCAAAACAAAGTTTGCCATTGGATTTGTGGTTGGACCGAACTGCCCCATAACGTGTCCATCCCCAAGAACTTTCTTCAGGTTTGATATTTTCATCATTTAAAGTAAAACAAAGTTTGCCATTGGATTTGTGGTTGGACCTAAGTATATGCAATTATGAATTGTATGACGCGAAGTCGCAAAGTCGCAATAATCAGGGGATGTTTTCGAATTGCTGTTTGAAAATGATCAAATGATCAGAAATAATACATTTAGATGACCAGATGTAATAAAATGGATCAATGGAGATACTGTTTGGATTTGCTAATGTTGTTTTAGTGTTTGACATTTAGCGAAAGTTATTAAAATGAGACAGTTTAGTGAAAGTTATTATCTGAAATTACAGTTCGTCCCCCATAGTTTAGTGTTTAACCCCTGTAGTAACATTTTTAATTCACTTGAAAGTTACATTCATGCATACAATGGGATGATAGTATTTCTGTGAATAATACAATTAAAATCACCTAATACAAGGGCTAATGGGTTATAGAGGACTAAATGTGATCTGAGCATGACCTGATAGTGTTTATCAAATCCTTATCATTTTGCAAAATTATACCAACCACATGTGATCTGATTTCCTAACAGTCTATTAAGAGAGGTTAGTAATATAAGTTGTTAAGACTACATCACTAGGTAATTAATCGCCTTTATAGTATAGACAACCTCATGCGATCGTGTGAGAGGTTCAATGAGGAAGTATTTAGCATGTTACATAATGAGTAGATTTTGAGATTTTTAATTGCAACGAACCTGTTATCACTGGTATATGTAGTTAAGAGTGGTTGTCAGCTCGATAGATACTAAATCAAAGTAGAAAACTATCATAGTTTGGGCTTGCGATTTGAGGACCCACAACTTTACCAGGCACGATGATCTAAATATGTGCATGCAACAAGGTAGTGAGATTACACAAAGAAGCAGACCTTCTCCATAATTCAAAAGAGATAATAAACGGTCAATATTTTTTGACATGCTTATGCTCGAATGTCAATGTGGGAATAACAAGTAACCTTTGGTATGATTTCTAATTTGCATTTCTAAGCATTTTAGCAATTGAATATATAGAAAAAACGTCTAATTGTACATTTTTTAGCCTTTTCATTCATGTATAGAAAAAGTATACTTTCGTATGTATCATCTGACTTAAGAGGCAAATGATATCGAAAATATCAAAATGTAAGTTTGGGTGAAGTCTTGGTTTAAGTAGATCAAAGAAATCAAGGTTTTGATGTTCACTAATCCATGTTACAGCAGATGGTCATGTGTGAGCCGAATGTTCAAAAGATGGGAGCACTCAAGCGAGACTTGTAGCCGAAAGATTTGCAGTTCATACACTTTAGTTAGCAAAAGGCATGTTGTGTTATATTGTGTGAAAGTGGCAATCTGGGTGGGTTGTTAAGGAAGTGTAACAGGTCATGTTATGTCATATTCGGTAAAAGTGGAAATTGCAAGAAATGACTTTTTTTTGTCCTTATGTGTGGCTAAGGTGCGATTTACAAAATGTAAATATTGTAGTGTTAAGCAATTGGTATGTGATTTCTTGGATGATGTTTTTTACATTCTTTTCGTGTTCTAATTTTCTGTATCGTATCTTTGGGAGAGCATGTTTTTATTATGTACATATTGGTTCTTGATGCAAAACGTTTATTGCGGTTCACTTTCAACCACACATTTGCCTTGCTAAATATCCAAGTAAACTCGAAAGTTAATAAGATCTACCGGTTAGTGGGGAACATATATTTGACAATCTCAATCTGTTTGGGTTTACTTTTATTTGAAAGTAATCTTAAAGTGACGTTAGTCACTAAGAGGTTTGAAATTTTCGGACTAATAAATGGGTTATTTGAGTCAGGGTGTTCTCTATTGGGTTATATGGGTACATTGAAAGTATCAACTTTTAAGCTACATGNCCATCCAAAGTCACATCACATAAATACTTGGTCAAACACAAAACTTGTGTAAGAACCCTATGGAGAGTCAAACACACAAACCTTGTGTAAGAACATTGTTTAGTCAACCACACAATCTTTCCATAAATGTGATATGACAAAACTTACCATAAATGGTGATGTGACATTTCAAATTTAAGAAATATGAAAATGTTGTGTTTTATATGAAATGTAAATGTAGCAAAAATCTAGTTATGCAAGACTTTACACTAAAATCATGTTTTACTTAAAACTAAAGTTTACACTTTGTTATTAACAAAACTTAGCAAATATCGTAAAATATAAATAACGTTTTTAAGCGATATTTGTATTAACAGTATCTTTGGGAGAGCATGTTTTTATTATGTACATATTGGTTCTTGATGCAAAACGTTTATTGCGGTTCACTTTCAACCACACATTTGCCTTGCTAAATATCCAAGAAAACTCGAAAGTTAAGATCTACCAGTTAGTGGGCAACATATATTTGACAATCTCAATTTGTTTGGGTTTACTTTTATTTGAAAGTAATCTTAAAGTGACAGTCACTAAGAGGTTTGAAATTTTCGTAACCAATCAAGTTGACTAATAAATGGGTTAATTTGAGTCAGGTTGTTCTCTATTGGGTTATATGGGTACATTGAAAGTATCAACTTTTAAGCTACATGTCAAACAAGCTAAAAGTTTGCCCACAGTGTATGCATAAAATCTCGTGAATCTCTATAATAAATTATTGTTGTACAATAAGCCATATTTTAGGCATTGTATATTCTTATTTTAAAAGAAAGTTAGTCATACCTGATGTGTTTTGAACGGCAGTATAAGTTAACGTGCCCCGACCATTACGGTGCTTGCCCATTATTCCACCTGTAGTGGGTTTTTAAGCTCTCTTTTTTTTAAGGTTAAACTCCTTGAAGAAGAGAAAGAAAGTGCGACGAAGAAGAACGTAAGGAGTGAAGAAGGTTAAAAGAAAAAGAAAGAAACTCCATAGAAAAGATAGACCGAGGAATAAGGAAAAAGGTAGGGAGAACTGTCAAAATAATCAAGTTACTGCTGTTTCCATTCCCCATGAAGAGGAACTGACAACGAGTATTGACGAGTCGAATTCTAGTGACGAAATAAATTCCTTATGTAAAGAAGAAGAAGAAACTGTGCTATCTATTCCTACATCAGAAGATAATATTCAGGATGAACAGAATTTGGACTATGATTCCATCTGGAACGCAGAGGAGAATGTTTCATATGCAAGTGATTACTCAAAACACTCACATAGGAAACCAAAATTATTCCGTGATCAATCATCAAAGTGGTCTGAAAGTGGGGGTATGGTAAGCAAACCCGACCCGATATTCACAACTATGGTTTTGAGACTTCATTAAGGGGCTAAAAACACCAGTTGGTTACAATAGCAGCCAAAATGGATCTGAAAGTGATGCGTCCAGAGCTTATGATTGCACAAGAACAGATTGAAAAGGCTGAAAGGTGTGTGGGGAGGTACTCAATCTTGTAAGGAAGAAGCTAACTGAGAGTTTACTGGAGCAACCAATTTCATTTGAACTAATTTTTTTTTCATGTGTTTGACGTGTTACAACTCACAAGCTTAAAGCTTACGTTATCTCCGAAGTTCTATATTGTGTGCCTTCTTCATAGTGTTGAGTTACTCATTGTGATTGAACCTTAGCTCATGAAACATTAGCGTGCTTCACAAACTTATTTGTTGTAGGGCTATACATTATTTACTTATATAGAATGCTAAATGTTTGTATAATTTTTTACTTCTTCAAAAAAAAAAAAAAAAGAATGCTAAATTTTGGATTACGTATCAAGATTAATACTCGAACAGGAAAGGGTTCTTGATACATCTCACGCTTCAAACAACAATGGGAGTTCTTCCTTGATTGGAGTTGTTCAAGGTGTGGTCAGGTACTTGATTAGTACTAAACATTTTGTACCAAAAAATATGTTGTTTATTCCAGTTTTGGGTATTTCTTTAGTTTAGTTAGGCATCTGCGGAAGGACACCAGATACTTACATGATGTGCCAGTTAATTGTTTACTTCAGTTAATATATTTTTTTAAATTATTATTATTAATTAAAGGCTTAATGTGGCAGATCTTGCATAGTTCGGTTGTTATCACGTTCGTTGGGGGAAATGAATTGGAAGAAAATGAAAGATCGATGCAAAGTATTTGGTGTTTCTTGCATTCAATTGTACGTCTAAAGGTAAGTTCTTGAGATATTCAAGCACACTTGAGATATTCAATTCATTTACTTATGAACGGGTCAATTAGGATTTAGGGTAATGCTCATCTCGTATGGGTCAACTGAAAAATTCTTAAAGAAACCAGTCAAATTGGTTAAATCGGTCAAAACTTTCTTGAAGTATGTTTTTAGGGCCTAAAAGCAAACACAACCAACCATGACCTTGGGCACTAGACCAGGTTGTAGGGATTAAAGCAACAACGTGCATAAAGAAATGAATAGGACTAAGAAGATAAAAAGGAAAGCCACATGATTCTATTGTGTTTTTGCACCAATATATTTCTATTTGTAATACAAATTTGCAGTTTGGGTGTCTCACTTGGTATTGTTTCATTTGGATTATCATTTATAAGGTTAAACGCTGTAAATGGAGGAACCGGTGCTCAAACTTTACCAATAAAATGAAATACTTACTAGGTATTGTGTCTACATCCACCCACATGATCTTAAAGACTTATAACTTTATTCACTTACTTACGTTTTCTTATTCAACAACCCTCTAAAATCCCGTGAATTTCAAGGGTCAATAAACAAGAGCCATGACTATAAACAAGAGCCAAGGACAATCCCTTTCAAAAGTCGGATTGTATCTACCGCGTCCTGTGTTCACACATGGACAGTTATATGTGGCTCTTTCCCGTGTAAAAAGCAAAAAGGGTTTGAAAGTTGTTGTTTCAGATACGGATGGAAACCTATCCAATACTACTACGAATGTCGTATATAAAGAAGTTCTTCAAGGTCTATGATCAAAAAATCAATAGGTATGTACATTATACATGTTAAGTGTTTATACGATTTTTTTATTTACAATTACTATATATCTAAATTTTATAGTACTTACAACCTTTTAAATCAATTCTCAGGGGGTTGCCAGAAATGAGCTTTTGTTCAACTGTTTGAATGGCACTACATACTTTTAATACGACCAAAACAGCGTACGCAAGGACAAGGAAAGCGGGTATAAAGATGCAATGAAAGTAGATGTTAAGGACAATAAATCCGTATTGAAATAAAGTGGACGTTATTTATAACCATTGTATATCATATTTTCAGTCACTTATAACTTTATTGTTCCGTTGTAAGAAAAGTGCACATCGTTTATGTTATTTAGTCTCTCTTACTTTATTCCCGTTCTTACGTTTTCTTATTCAAAACCCCTCTAAATTCCCGTGAATTTCACGGGTCTATAAGCTAGTTATCCATATGTTAGTTATGATTGTCTATTGATTAGTAGGAGATTAGGATGATTAGTACTTACAGAGTCAACTACTGAAAAGCTCATGGAGCCTGTTTCGGAGGAGGAAATCACGGCTAAAGCAGATACCTGAAGTTTGAATATGAGTTTCGTATCTGGTCAAATGGAGTCTTTCAACCAAACGAATAGGTATATTCCTTTAACCGCTAGTGGACTTGGGTCATCAATTTAAGGTCTAAATAAGTTAAAGTTGGGCTAAATATGGATAATGAGCTCTTATTATCTATTTAATTTCTCAAAAAGAAGAAAATAATCTTTTTAATACACATATAAAAAAGAATTTATAATCCATCTCAAGTATATATATTTTAACTGATGTACTTAAAGTTATGTTTTGATGAATTTTTGGAGGATTTAGGACTATTCAAACAAGAACAATTTGGATTGTGATTGTGATATGGATACTCGTAGATAAATAAGACACTTGAGAGCTATATTTAAATTTTTTCTATAGTTGTTTTTTGATATCTTAGAAAGGTGAAGGTACGTTCTTTAGGTTCTTAAGGGTATTTAGCGTGAATGGGCTAATCTAGGTGCTAGTGTTTAGGGCGTGATGTTTTTGTATCACTTTTTTTTGCGTTGTATTTCTAGCCGCTTACTAAAAACATAAGAGAAAGCATATAAAATTATTATACACTGTCTCGTAAATTTCAGGTTTGAGCAACAAATTCGGCGATTTATGCTTAGGATCATCCATGCATTCAAGTGGATCACTTAGCCATGTTCCAAAGCTTAGAGTGCAAGATTTTATCATGGTCTAAGTCGTCGATGACCTTTTCGGATGGTTGACATGCTTCATTGATTCAAATCAAAGCTAGGTAACCAGAAAGGGTTGTCCTAATAAAATGTAATCTAAACCCTATTATATTCAACTTAATGCTTTTGACGTGTCGATCATGTCTACGTTTTCTAGCCAACTTGATAATTATTGCTTCGGATATACCGGTGGTCTCTCCTTGACCATATTGCCACAATTGTTACAGCACTTTCCCATATATATATTTCAATTTTTTTGTGTGTTATTGCATGCTATATATGTTAAAATCAAGATTAAGATATATTAATTAGAAAATTTGGTGCTGTACACTGATTTTACAATGTTTCGTAGCTGTTTAGCGTCATTGTTTTTTAAACATCTGAAATTTTGTGTATTATTGCAAATTGTGTATCTTAAAATCATGTTTGTGGTTTATAAGTAAGAAGGCAAACTAGATGTTACTTGTTAATTGTGGTTCAACAAAATATTTTGTGCTTTAGAGGTATGTAGACTCAAATTAAATGCATCCACAATCTTTTAGATTCACCTTAATACATTTTTTAGCTAAAAATTAGATGCATGTATATATTTTAGATTCACTTCATCAATTTAGGCGAATCTTAAGTATTTTTCGTCCTCAAATTTGTTGCTAGTACTACTATGCATCGTTTACACATCAAAATCACTTTCAAATTTAAATGGGGCGTGTCTAAATGAATAAAGATGCATCTCAAATGTGTGGTTATATATAGTTATTTCTCATCATTTTCATTTTAAGTTTTCTTCTTAGTAGATCTCTACCCAGCTTTAATATACTTATTTTGGGTTTCTGAATTACTCCCGTATATATCTTACAATACTCTAATAATAAGGCTATGTTTGGCGACACGTAGCAGTAGCAGTAAGCAGTAAGCAGTTGGCAGTAAGCAGTAGTTATTTATTTAAAAAAACATGTTTGGTAACATAGCTGTAGCAGTAATTATAAAGTGTAAAATTACGAAAAAGGTCATATACACATTAAAATAAAATAAATGATTAAACAAATGGGGGTATATATGTAATTTCAGTATCTAAACGCTTGGAGCAATTCTGGAAAGCTCATTTAAGAAGCATTTCATTTTGGAGCGGTTAGGATAGTTTCAACCGCTATTAGAGATGTTGCCAAACAAGCTTTTCATCTAAATGCTTACCGCTTACCGCTTGTCGCTCCTAAACGCTTCCTTACCGCTTGTTGCCAAACATAACCTAAGTGTTTACTTTTAAAATGCACACAGTTTTAGGAAATTAAACTAATATGAAACTCTTCTGTTGATACAAATAATGTCTAAAAATGTTATTCATATTTTTTGACATCTCTACGTTTTTTTTTTAGAAAGGCAGCATGACAAAAAACCCAAACAAACAATTACAAATGAAAGGCATCTTAGCCCCCCAAACAAGATGATTAAGGAGGAAGAGACCCAACAAAAAGACCCACAAACGGGCTGCAAACAAACGAAACAAAGTACCTAATAAAACTAGTAACAAACTATACCATGACCTCACATGAATACTAACACATTGAATCGAAAACTACCTGATAAGCCAAACTCACTGAAATGCCAAAGTATAGCAGCTAATATGAAATGCACCAGGCCCCACCATACATCTCTACGTTTTGATAATAACAAAATGTAAAAATGACTTACGTCAAAATTAACGTAAACAAGTTTTTAGTCGTAATATTCCATTAAGACACAAATTACTCAAGGTATGAACAAACAAATCCACAACTTGAATAATGATCAAAGGATTAAGTAAACTTCACATTTTTAATGTAACAAAACATTTTTTCAAAAATACATTTTACAAATCATTTTTAAATTAAAAAGAAATATTTTAATTGCAAAAATATGTTTAAAAATCCCAACAGCTATTTTTCCACCCAAAATAGCTCCAAACATTCTCAAATAAACCTTCTGATTAGATACACACGACAATATATATATAGTATATGTATAGCAGTATATCTCCGAGGATAGCACGGGTAAATATGTATCCCCGGGTCGTATTTCCCAACGAAGGCTGAATGGAGTTCGTGAGTTCGTGATCGTGAGTCGTGAAGTGAATGTGAAGGGATTTTATGGGGAACCCTAATTAAACTACAAGTAAGGAAAACACAAATAGGAAAACACGTATGCCTAATTAAACTTAAAACAAACGTAAACGCGCGGAATAAAAAGTGAATTTAAGGCATTACTGATCCTACGGGTGTGAAAATGATTTTTCTACGTTCTAAAAGACAAAAGAAAATTTTAGGAAAAAGAAAAATATTATTTTGACTTTTTATTTAATTATTATTAATTAAAAACTATTTTTAAATATTAAAATATATTAAAAATGCAAATAATTAAAAAAATGAAAAATTAATTTTGAAAAATCTAAAATATTATAAAACTAATTTTAAAACTGAAAAATATTTTTTTGGATTTTTTATTAATTTATATTAATTAAAAAGGATTTAAAAGTACTTTAAAACTATTTTTATTTATTATAAATACTAAATAAGCTTATAAAAATCTAAAATTTTGCAGATAAATTTAAAATATTAATCTAATCCTAGGAAAATTAAGATTACCTAAAAATTACACTTTAATAAGCTGTTTGGGCTAATAAGCAGTTGGAATAAGGCCTTATTAATAAGCAATTAAGCACTAGAATTCACCAAAAGCTTAGGAAAGGTGTAATAGACCTAAATAAACCTAATTAAACTCAAAAAGCTCAAATAAGCCTAGGCCATAAGCCAGATAATCAATGAGCAAATTGGATAGAAACTAGCCTAAACCCCTACTTTGGAGCTTAATTATAAGCACTTAATAAGCTAATTAGGGGAAGGTTAAGGGGGCAAAAAGAAGACCACCTAGGATACTACTCAAAAAACCTAAAAGCCCTAATTTCCTAGCTCAATTACTACCTTAAATAGCCCCTAGTTCAGATCTGCTTAGGACAGTGGAGCACTTTTTTTAGCCTAAGTTGACTTTTTAATATGAACACTAAATTTGACCAAAGTGAAATTCTACTACACTATTCTAATCCTAAATGATATTTTACCCTAATTTATGAAATGATTGTCCTAAAGGAACCCTAATGCTAGCAATATGCCATGTTGCAGTAGCAACAGTAACCTTATGAGCCTAGAACTTGAGATCCTAGTGAAATTTGACTATTTGTATTAAGCTACTGATTTTTCTTATTGACTTAACCTTAATATGCCTAGAGGAGTGTGTTAGAACAGCTAAAACACCAATGCAACAATAAGAGTACTAATTTAAAGCTTAAACCAAACACCCCTTATAGCCTATGTTTGCACTACAACTATGATTTTTAACCTTGCACCTACTGATTTTATGATCAAGATAGATACTTAGACTATATTGGAAGCTATCTGAACAACAAACACAGGCCAGGGACAACAAGTACATCAAAATGCAAGTGGGACTATATTAGGCAGTGTACATATGAAATCTGATTCAAGGCAATCCAAGGCTATAACACTAGCATAATTTGAACCATAATAAGCTACCTTATACAGATTCAAAACAGAAACTACACTAATGAAAGTAAATATGCAAGATGTAACTTAAATAAGAAGGACTTACCTGTAAATCTTATGATTCAGTAGAGTAACTGGTAGCAACTTAGAATAAGCTCACAATAAGCATAGGTAAGCTTATGTGAGCTCAATGCAAGGGATATAACAGCTTAACACAGCTTCTGTACCCTTAATCAAATTTTTTTTATTTATTTTTTTTTATTTTTTATTTTTTTTGATATAAATATATACTAAACAGAAATAAACTTTAACTTATTTTAAAGCTAAGATTAATTTAAAAGAGCTTATAAAAACAAGTAAATAAGAGCTTTTGAAAGGGATTAAACTTATTATTCAACTAACTGAAAAAGATTAATAAGAAAACAAAGAGCTTTTATTAGAAATTTAAACAGATTACATGAAAACTTAAACAGAGTTACATGAAATTTAACTTGAACTAAACCTTAATTTTAATCCTAAGAAATACTACTACTCTACACCTAAAACCTACACGACTTGTCCATGAGCAGGACACCCTTTATATAGCAATCAGAGGCGGTGGGAGTGCTTGCCAGAAGACACCAGAAGCCAATTCTTAGCCATTCATTCAAATCCCACCAGAAAGTTCTTGAATCCCATCACTCTTATCCATTCGACTCTTCCAGTATGTTCTGCCCAATGGAATGCTTCAATTAAGCCACGTAGGATGAGGATAAGATGGTTGGCAGAAGAGTCTAGAGGGTACGAGGTAATAATCATTGGTGCAGGGTAAAACGTGAGGGAGGAGATGAACAGTAAAACTGTGTTTGAGCGGGTAAAGAGATTTTTATTGTTTCCTGGTTGTGGGTTACGGGTTATAGGGGTTAAAAAAAGTGGGCTTTGGTTTGTATTGGGTCAGGGATTAGATGGGAGTGGGCCTGTTGGGTTAAAAGGGTGGTGGGTTTGGTTTAGTTGTGGTTGTGGGTTTAGTTATTTATGGGTTAGGGTATTATGGGTTATAATAAGAGTTGGTTTAGTATAGTAGTAGTTTTAGTTTTTAGGATTTAAAAGTTACAAGGACCACTTTTGTAATATCTGAAAACTTAGGGGCCATATCTGTCATTTGTTGAAAATTCATCCAAGGGCCATTTTTGCCATTTCATGATTCCTTGAGGGACTTAATTTGACAAGTCTTGAAACTTCAGGGCTTTCTTTGACTTTTTAGCATCCCGGCTCCGGCCTTTGGCTAATTCCACATCTCGTGCTCGTTTTTGGTAATTTATGGCTCGGTTTTTGTCCTTTTCTCATATTTTATTACCTGCATGTGCAAAAAACACAAAAACACATATATTTGGCAATTATGGTCGGTTTTTTGGTCTTTTTGGTCGGGTTTTGGTCAATAAAAGGTATGTTTTTAAGCACATACCAAAATCCCCCAGACTAAGATATTGCCGTGTCCTCACGCAATGTTATGAGCTCACATTTTTGAAATCTAAAATTCCTCATCTCTTTTTACCAACTTTGAAAGTAGCAAAATGTTCAAAAGAGACTACTAAATTTTAAATTCCAAAAATGCCCCGATGATCCTACTTAATCTTATTATTTATTATCTATATATTTACAACCTAACTTTATTCGGGTGACGGTATGTTAACTTTTCATTATCCTAGGGATAACTTTTAGGATCATAGAGTAGAAACACGACTCAGAGAGAAGTGACCGTTCGGATAAAATTCATCGTCCCTGATTTTTCACAAGTTCCCAAGCCAAGCGTAAAAACGAAATCATTGTTTTCTTACAAGTTAGATGCTAACACTACCCATGGAAGTTACTTGTGATCAAATTTACTTTAGCTCCCATAATTCCTCATTTTCTCTAATTTTTTATTTTGGTGGGATATGAAATTCTTCATTTCCATCGTTTTATATTTATTAGTCGATAAAGCTTAGGATTTAGACGCTAAGTGTTATATTCTTTCCTCGAGAAACCGTTGCTCATAAAATGAAGCCACATCAAGGTCTCTGATTAACACGATTTTGGGGAGTGTCCCTTTTATTGGCGACCGAACCACTTTCAACACGAGTCCAGAGACAGAAGCTTTTATTAAGACCCCCCCCTCTCCGGAGTCTAAGATTTGGCATTAATTATTTCTTATTAAGCACATTAACAATATTTGGCCCTTGGTCTTTTACCAACAATCACAAATCGGCTGCAACCGGCGATGAATGTAATAGTCTTATTATGACCTTGGGTATTTCCTCCGCCTTTTTAGAAGTCTACAACATCGGCTGCGAACCGGCAAGATGTAGAAAACTTTATGGCTTTGGATTATTATTATTATACATTATTCATTTTTTTATTATGCCAAACCCCAAGTCCTACGGCTTTTATAACAATCCCAACATCGGTTGCGAGCCGGCAAGATGGAATAGTCTATTACACCGTAACGCTGGCAGTACCTTGATGTGTACCCAACTTCCATAAGCAAGGATTCTTTTGGCAAGGACTACAAACTAAGTTTCGCCAAAATCGTGCACCTTTAATTAAACCTAGATTTCTAATATAAGGGGTGAAACAAGCTGATGGGAGTGAAAGGCCACAAGTAGCTTCGATGAGCTCTAAAGAGATCCAACTACTCCACGTTTAACATCTAACTTCTAAGTAAACTCTATCATTTCTCGTTCTCCGCAAATTTAAAATCTCAAATAATGAGATCCGCGGATGCTTAGCCGTATAATCAAGCCGCGCGTATATAAAGTCAATTACGGAAACTTGCAAACTCTTGGATAAGAATTCGCGTTTTCTAGCTCCTTGTGTAAGAGACTAGCACGAGCTTATGGATTATAATTGGTTAAGGGAACAAGCTAGGGCTCAACACGCCCGATCAAGTCAAAATTTTATTCCTACTCTCACCAGCGGAAAAGTCAACATTGTGTCAAACTTATTATATTTTTGTGATTTTTTTTCAAATTTTTCTCATTTTTTTGTACTTTTTTCGTTAAAATTGTTCAAATTTTTCGGAAAAACGAGGTTGCGTGAGTACTCGGCAAAAATGCAAGGCAAAAATCGAATCGAAAGATTCACCCCCCCAGACTAAAGTGAAACATTGTCCTCAATGTTTCGAAGGTAAGGGTAACCTACGTAAATCTAAGGCCGTTTATTAGGTATGCCAAATAGATAAACGTTAAACGAAACGATTAGGATATGAGAAATGCATCGAAAAAATGAGACTCGAGTGGAGAAAGGACAAGCACGACGAGCACGAGAGTCTTCATTTTCGGCCTATCTGGACATAAAACACAAGCACAAAACAAACACAAGAAAATGGAAGAGGGAACCCTCCTCATGGTTATTTATTAGTAAAAGAAAATAAAAAGGAAAAAGGATAAAAAGGATAAGCATGGGGTGCCTCCCACGAAGCGCTTGTTTATTATCGAGTCATATAGCTTAGACTCGCCCCGAATTTATTTGTCCTTGGGGGAGCAAGTGGAAAAGATAATCTCAATCGGACTTTCATTCAAGAGGTTTGGATAAACATTGAAGCTCAAGAAAGTTCCACACCGATGAGATACCCACAGTTTTAAGAAATTATAAGTGGTGGTACCGGGGTCAAAGATAGTATCCTCACTTCCGATGAAGTGGAGGATAGGAGAAGTCACATTAAATGTGAAGAAGGGAAGAAATATTTTAGTCACAATTAAGATCAATCCTTCATTTTCAAAATCAAATTTTTCAATTTTCATGTTTGGAATTTTATCGTTAAAGCTCATTTCTTTATTTTCAAAAATCTCGGGAGGGAGGGATGGGTTGCTGTCGTCAATAAGTACGTCTCCCCCCAGACTAAAACCTTTCTTAAGATCAAAATAGAAAGAATCATACTCTGGAGGAGCTATGATGTGAGCGAGTTCACCGGCGAGCTCCTCATGACAAGAAGAAGAATCAATAGACGGAAGATCGGATTCAAAATCAAAAGCATCGTCATCATCCCCCGGTGGGATGGAATCAACATGAGAAAGTTCATCGGCGAACTCCTCGATAAGGGAATCACTCTTATGATGTAAACTCGTAAGCTCTGGTTCCATGTCGAATTCATCACTATCCTTATTCTGAAAATCAAAGATCGGATTTTCTGACTGAAGAATAAATTCTGAATCGAGATCGAACAAAGGATTGGTGATATTTGTTTTGAATACTTTTGAATCAAAAGGTGTCTCAGATACCCTTGGGATTGGAACAAGGTCATCAATTTTCTCAAGATGATTGATTTCGACTTCCTCGTCCCCCATTGACAAGGTATCGGATTCCTTAACGAGTGAATCGATATTAGAATCAACTTCTTCAGACAGCTCGTCATCGTCACTCTCACTGTCGTCGGAGTATGAATATTTTCTGGTGAAAGGGAGATCTGGTCCTAGCTGAGATAGATAATCGTGACAAATATAATTGACTTGCTTGCCAAGGACCTCAATTTGTGTATTCAATACGGAAACTTTGTCGGAGTATTGATCACTCATCTCAGTAGTAGAGTTATAATGAACTTCAGCGTCCCACTGATAATGATGAAGTGTCATATTTTCAATTAAGTCGTAAGCTTCTTTAGGAGTTTTCCGCATGAAATTTCCGTCGGCTGCCAACATAATCTTGTCTCGATCAATCGGAGTTATGCTATTATAAAAGGTTAGGATCTGATCAAGAAGCAAAATATTATGGTCTGGACATTTTCTTAACAACGATTTAAATCTCTCCCAAGCTTCGAATACTGATTCCATAGGAAATTGCCGGAAATTCAAAATGTCTCTCCTAAGCTGCATCATTTTAGAACGTGGAAAGTATTTTGAGAGAAATTTGACAAACATCTCTTCCCAGGAATGAATTGAATGGGTTTTAAGAGTGTAAAACCAATTTTCAGCATCGTGAGATAAAGAGAATGGGAAGAGATTCAAACGGATGCTGTCAAGAGAAACTCCATTTTGTTTCATGGATTGAGTGATGGCTAAGTATTTGTTCAAATGTTCGTTTGCATCCTCATCGCGAAATCCGTGAAATTGGCAATTTTGCCGGATCAGCTGAACCATATGATTTTTTAATGTGAAGTCGGTTCCCGGAGCTGATGACGGAGTGATCAGTCCTCCTCCACCGATCAATGTAGGACGATAGAAATCCTCCATGGTCCGAGGATCATGGGGATGAGATAGAAAATCGATCATTGTGAAGAATTAAATAACGAGAGGGTAAAGAAGTTAAGAATTAAACGTATAAGAGGATACAAAGATAAGAATTAAACGGTATAGAGGGTAAAAGAAGAAGAATCAAACAATCGAGAGGGTGACGAAGATTCTTTTTGGGTTTTTATAAACATAAAAGAAAAGGAAAAATAAAATCAAAATCAACTTAGAGGTTAAAATATTTTTGGGTTTTTTTAAGTATTATGACAAAGAAAACAACAAGAAAAGCTACTTTTATTATATTTTTGGTAACCGCTACGTTAACCGTAACCGTTTCCTTTGAAATTACGCGCGGCGAGGCGGGAGGAGAAAGGTGCTCCGTAGATGCTTAAAAACCCGTCCTCTTCAGTCTGCAATTTAATGTCAAGACTTCCGTATTCCTCGTTTATTCGGTTGTAATCTCAAAGTAATCCAAGTAACGACTAATTTCACGATTTGTTTTGTTGTTTATTGGGCACGGTTTACAACACTTTCAAAGAAAGTGAGGATGTTTATTTTATTTTTGTTTTTTATGAAAAACACTTTAGGAAAAGTGTTTTATTTATTCTATTTTTGTATTTTTATAATATAATGAAAATAAGTAACTTCCAGGGAGGAAGGATCTTCAAATCACAAAAACAACGAACGGAATCGACGTACTCGTATTTCCAACTGCTTATTAATAAGGCCTTATTCCAACTGCTTATTAGCCCAAACATCTTATTAAGGTGTAATTTTTAGGTAATCTTAATTTTCCTAGGATTAGATTAATATTTTAAATTTATCTGCAAAATTTTAGATTTTTATAAGCTTATTTAGTATTTATAATAAATAAAAATAGTTTTAAAGTACTTTTAAATCCTTTTTAATTAATATAAATTAATAAAAAATCCAAAAAAATATTTTTCAGTTTTAAAATTAGTTTTATAATATTTTAGATTTTTCAAAATTAATTTTTCATTTTTTTAATTATTTGCATTTTTAATATATTTTAATATTTAAAAATAGTTTTTAATTAATAATAATTAAATAAAAAGNTTTGTCTCCGACGGTACCACAAAAGACTGACGGTACCATTAAATTTAATGGTACCATGGGAACTTTAATGGTACCGTCCATTGTATAACGGCTATTTTTTTTGCCTATAAATACCAGTTCATTTCACAGTTTTTACTCACCTCTTTCGATACAGAACTTTCGGAGTTAAATCCATACTCTCTAAACACCTTTCTTTGATTATTTAGTTTGTTAGTTTTTGTTTAAGAGTGATCCAAACATACAACCAAGTGATTTCCTTCATTCCTCATTAGTTTTTGTTTAAGAGTGATCCAAACATCCAACCAAGTGATTAGCTTCGTTCCTCTACTAGTGCAAGAGAAGAACACATTGTTTCAAGAAGATACTAAGTGTTGTAGTAGTAGTATAGTGCACTTGTAACATCTATAACATACTTGTTGTATCTTGATATACATCAAGTAGTCTTGAGTCTTGTTTAGTTAGCTTGTGTGGATCATTGTAATCGTGTAGAGGTCTTGGAGATTTCATGTTGATAGTGTGTAGATTGTGAAGAAAGAGTGTAGATCGAGTGGATTTAGAGAAGATCGTGAGGGTCTTGTAGATTGTGTGAATTGTGAGGATCAAGTAGATCATGAGTGAGATTGGTAATAGCTAGATTAGTATTCAACATTTAGCTTAGTGTCGGAAATCGTGATAAGCGACGTTGTATGGTTATCTCCGCTTGAAAGGAGTATTGTTGACTTAGTGCTTGGAACTCTCGAGTTGGATACTCGAGGAATGGAGTAGGGCGAAGAAGAGGTTCGTTACTGAACCACTATAAATCTCTTTGTCTTGGTTTGATCTTTCCATCTCTCACTCTTTATCATGCAATCTATATCTTAGAAGTTAGAATTTATTTATTGTAGTGTAGTTATATAGTGTTCATATTGAAATCGATTGATTTCACAAAACTACAAATCAAAGTTTTTCATAAAAGAAAAGTTTCAACCAAGTTGAGAAATGGTAAAACTATTCAACCCTCCCTCTCTAGTTTTACACATCTTCACAAATCAAATCTCATCTACACTCACTAAAGTCCATTTTGGTTGATTGATTATAAAGTATTATTTTGTGATATTCCGAAATGGCAATGTGAACGCTTAAATTAAGATGGAGGATGTATTATAAAGCATTTGTGGCCTAGTTTTATAGTAATTTTATAAAATTAAGTTACACACTTACTATTTATGACATGTTATTAATAGGGCAAATTACCTGAAAATGTATTTAACTTGCCATTTTTTACCATTGTATGTAGCCTTCTTTTTTTTTCCCAATCTGTCAATGAACTTGCAAAATCCGTTCATTGCGTGTAGCGGTGACCTGTTTGACCTGCTGGGGCAGGTTAAACTAACGATCGTTAGGTTTATCATTGCAATATTAGTCCTTTAGACTAACGATCGGTTATAATGGCTACATACAATGACAAAAAGTAACAAGTTAGACGACTTTTATTATTTTTAAAATTTATGTACGTTTTTTACACGTTTTTGCACACATTTTTATACACGTTTTTATATACCTTTTTATACACGTTTATACACACGTTTTTATACACGTTTTTATGCATGTTTTTATACGGATTTTTATACACACATTTGTATACACGTTTTTATGCACGTTTTTTAAATATTTCAATACATACATTTATATACGTTTTCGTCTGTTTTTTTACATTTTCAGTTTTTTTATGTATTCACATGTTTTTTTTACGTTTTCGACAATTTTTTACGTTTTCGTCCGTTTTTTACATTTTCGTCCGTTTTTTACGTTTTGGACCCTTTTTTTACGTTTTCGCCCGTTTTTTTATGTTTTCGTCAGTTTTTTAAGTTTTCGCCCATTTTACTACGTTTTCATCAGTTTTTTACGTTTTCGTCATTTTTTTTACGTTTTCGCCCTTTTTCTTTACGTTTTCGTCTATTTTTATACGTTTTCGTCCGTTTTTTTACGTGTTCGCTGTTTTTTTACGCTTTTGCCCGATTTATGATGTTTTCGCCCCTTTTTTTTTACGTTTTCGTCTATTGTTTTACGTTTACGCACTTTTTTTTACGTTTTCATCCGGTTTTTTATATTTCTGTCCGTTTTTTATGTTTCGTCCCTTTTTTACGTTTTCGCCTATTTTTTTATGTTTTCTTCCGTTTTTTTACACTTTCGCCCATAATAAAACAGATGAAAACGTAAAAAAGGGGGCGAAAACGTAAAAAAACGGACGAAAACATAAAAAACTGACGAAATAATAATAAAACGGGCAAAAACATAAAAAACAGATGAAAACGTAAAAAATAGGGCGAAAACGTAAAAAAACAGACGAAAACGAAAAAAACGGGCGAAAACGTAAAAAAATGGCGAAAACGTAAAAAACGGACGAAAACGTAAAAAAAACGGGCGAAAACGTAAAAAAACAGACGAAAACGTATAAAAATGTATGTATTGAAATATTTTAAAAACGTGTGTTAAACCGTGCATAAAAATGTGTGTATAAAAACGTGCATAAAAACGTGTATACAAATGTGTGTATAAAAATCCGTATACAAACATGCATAAAGACGTGTATAAAAACGTGTGTATAAACGTGTATAAAAATGTGTATAAAAACAAAAACGTGTAAAAACGTACATAAATTTTAAAAATAATAAAAGTCATCTAACTTGTTACTTTTTGTCATTGTATGTAGCCATGATAAACGATCGTTAGTCTAAAGGACTAACATTACAATGATAAATCTAACGATCGTTAGTTTAACCTGCCCCAGCAGGTTAAACAAGTCACCGCTACACGCAATGAACGGATTTTGCAAGTTCATTCACAGATTGGGAAAAAAAAAAAGAAGTCTACATACAATGGTAAAAAGTGGCAAGTTAAATACATTTTCAGATAATTTGCCCTTATTAATATTGTTGAAAAAACACTTTATTTGTAACATCCATCTTAATATTGATATAATATTGATAGAGTATTCAATTTTATGGGGTCTTCTAAATACACCGGTATACTTATTCAATCATTGACTTGTTTACATGGGTCTTTTAAAAGGGAGAATAAAGTAGTCCATGTGTACTCATTAAATGTGCATAAATTAGTACTCATTAAATGTGCATAAAGTAACAAATTTCAAAAACACGACACGAGGCAGAGCAATTAACATAAAGAGCGTACTATATATTTATTTTTTACTTTTTTTGTCATATAATTATTTTTTACAAGTGAATAAGTAATACAATATTTATAACAAATAATACAATACTTATAAGTGAACAAGTAATACAATATTTATTGAAAATAAATAATTAAAAATACAATATAAAAACATTACATTGAAAATAAATAATTAAAAATACATATAAAGAACGTTACATAATTATTTTGTCAGGTCAATATTTTCTGGAATGCGATAATAATATTCACGAAACACATCTTGACGGCTAAAATATGTGTCCTCCCATCCAGATGCATTTCCATTTTTATATGTAATCCAAAGTGGATGAGTTAACGGTAATGGACAACCTTCGCGTAATGTCGCTTTAATATAATGGTTACCATTCACATGAGCAATCACAATTGTCTCATGTGGTTCCGATTGAAAAACCAAGACCTCAAAAAGTTAATCAAATAACAACAGTTATATATGCTAACCTGAAAATAAGTACGCTGAAAGTACACAAGCACATGGTAACCCACAACTCTTACGAACTTGACAACCACACATTGAGTATTCGAACTCAAGATCATTCAATCGATGAACTTCTCCTGAAATCATATCAAGGGCTTCATTTGAAACAAAACCCCGTAATAAGTTGAAACACTGTATATTATGTTGATGATAATGAAAGATTCTACTTCTTTCAAAGCTTTCGTTGATTGCCTTAACTTGAGACTGCATGATTTCATTGATACATCCCACAAATTGATCTAAGCTGTGTTTTTTAGATTTCAAGTATCTTTTTTACTTAGCATGTTGGCTTTCAACTCTGTTTGTTGTGCTATTGTTAAAAGTTGAAAGACACGTCAGTCAATGCAGACACAAACCATTCTTTATGATTTTTTAACCATTGTTCGGTTACATAACTTAAAATACCTGAAATGTTTAAAAATATAATAAGGTGATGTAGCAAAAAAAATATATAAAAGAAATTTAAAATATAAAATAATATAATATTAAATGTAAAATAGAGAAAAATGTACGTGGATATTTTTCGAGGACTGACTGAAGTTTCTTGTTGTTCTCCAAGTACGACATACACGTTTGAGAATCTTCCAGTGAATTCCATGCCGAAATAAATGATTCCCAATCTCGTTTCTTCCTGATCGATGGCCTACAATTCTTAAAAATATTTCAGCTAATGTGCCATGTACAAAGTAACTGTTTAGCATTTGGAAAAACTCTTTTGCATGCATTTATCAGAGCCAATTCTCCGTCCGTGATTATAACACGTGGATGCATGCGCTCGTTAAGTGTCAACTTTAAGCACTCTAATACCCACGTATAGTTTTTCTTCTTTTCTTCACTTATAAAGGTAATGGCTATACAAAATGTCTTGTGTATTGAAATTACTCCAAATATCTCCACAAAAGGCATATTATAGCAAAGGGTATACAAAATGTCTTGTGTGTTGAAGTTACTCCAACTATCTCCACGAAAGGCATATCTTATACGTAGCATCTATTATCACCACGTGTGGGAATACACGCCATATATTAAAGGATGTCGGGTGACCAAAAAACAGAGCTTCCAACTGATTCGTAACATAATTTGTCAAAAAATCATGAACATAACCATTAGAGTATAAAAGAGACATAAGAACCTGCATTTAAATTTTCATAACTAATTTTCCTTTTATTTATTGAAAATAAATAAACCAAAATATATAGAAGAAAGAAACATTAAAATAGTTGTGTATTGTTTTACCTGCATCGTACTTTTTTCAACTCTTCCGGCCTTGCGAAATTTAGCTTGTGCATTATATATATCTTTGAGTGTTGACACATTATCCTTATTTTTCGCCTTTATTAGTGACAATATGTCACGTGGCTCCATATATTTTTTTTGTCAAATCTTCAACCAATTGACATTCTTTTTTAGACAATCGTCTCGCATATGGATGCCCCTCCATATGTCGTGCAGGAGAATGATTATGTTTTTCACATATCACACTCATCAACCAACCATCATACATACTTGAATATTTTCCTACCAACTGAAATGGACAATTAATCTTTTTAGTAGCAAACTTTTTACTTGTTTCTTTCGGTTTGTATTCACAACCACGATCACACATAAGCGTGACTTCATAGAAAAAATCACTTTCGTTTGTGTATGATTTTTGAGTTACAATAACGTAACCAAGAGAGCGTGCTTTAGCTTGCGCCCATGTTGGTCCCGTTTACACGGTTAAACTAACTACTAGTTAATCTAAACATGCACCATGCTTAAGTGATATAATGAAATACTTTGAAAGACATTTGAATAAACGTAAAGTAAAAAAGACGAGATATTTTTCAACGTTTAATTCTTATTAGAAACCAATCAAAGAATTATACCCAAGTGTTTGCGGAATAACACTTGGGATTGAAATCACAAGTGTGGTATGACTCCTCTCTAAACCCAAGTTAAGCTTGAGTGACAACTAAATGTCCTACTGAGCTATCTCAGGGACTGTGTTGTTCTTTGGAGGAGTAAAAGTGGTTTGTGAATGTCTAAGCATTAATTGCACAAACTTGTCAACTTTTACTCATCTCTTATGTTTCCTATTTATACACAAGTGTTTTACAACCGTTATGATAAAGACAAATGATGACCTAAGCTAGTGAAGACAAAATAATTACGTATTTTCTCTCTGTTACATTGATCTATTTTGGGCATAAGACAATACGCCTTTCTGAGGAACAGTGATGACACTGTCCTAACATTTTGCCTTTCAGGGAAAGTTTGACTTCAGGTTGATAAGGACACCATCTTATCTCTTCAAACTTTTCCTGCTTTGTCCCACCTAATCTTCAGTCTTTAGGCCTTCAGTCTTCAGTCTTTAAATCATACTTCTTTAGTTGTTGAGGAGTCTTGGGGTTCAGTGAGTTATTGTCATCACTCACTGAACCCATCACCTTCTTCTTTTGCCTAGGTGCCACTCACTGAGTTCTGCCTCACTGAATGGAGAGACTTTCTTCTTAGACTCATCCTAGGCATCCTGAAGGTGACTCACTGAGCAACTGTTCACTCAGTAACTTGAATGCGTTTAATGTTTTCTAACACTTAGGTTAATTTGTGTTCAAATCTTTGTTTTACGAGACTTGGGTACTGAAGGAACCCAACAATCTCCCCCTATTTGGATATAAATTACTTGCGATGAGTAAAAATTATGCTAAGTTGGGTCATTTGAATCAGCTGTAGTGATGCAAATGGGCTTCTGCTTACACTGAAGGTACTATCAATCACTAAAGAATGAATTTTTTTTAAACATGGCATCATCTTATTCATCAAAATTATATCAGTCCTATCATCTTATTACAAAGCCTCAGACTTAAGTACTCAGACTTCCTTGAAGTACTTAGACTCAAGCTTTGCCTTCTTTGTCAGTAGATTGTACTTGTCAGGACGTTCATTCATCCATTTGTCCCACAGTAACATGAACTCTCATTCTCTCGGCTTCTGGAAGTGTAGTGCCCCATCATCTTGTAAGCAAGTGAAAGGTAGTGGTGTCGTATTAAGTGAATGTCAATCCACTTTCTTTAAAGCTTTCTCTCAAGCTCTCTATGAAGAAGATTCCTTGACACTAAGGTTCTTTTTTGAATGTGCTTTTTTGGTGATTAACTGGATTCTTC
>LBNU01010243.1:17077-34739 GCA_014162995.1 Artemisia annua
AATAATAATAATAATAATAGTAATAATAATAATAATAATAATAATAATAATAATAATAATAATAATAATAATAAGAAAGACAAAAAGACAAAGAAAAAAAATATGGACTTATATTTCCATATTTAATATTAGGTTAATCCTCACTATTAAATCAAACTAGATGCTAGGAATATTCTTCAATTCATTTACTTTATAATTACCTCTCTTTCTAAAATTCCTCCTACCTCTCTATAATTCCTCCAACCAATCCACACCCTCTTTCTAAATAATTCCGGCGGCCGGTCTCGGCCGGCCGTCCGGAGCTCTTTTGTGTTTTCCCTTGCTTTCAATAATAATCATTACCCACAGATCGGTCATCTCCCAGCTGTCGCCGCTCGCCGTTCGTTGCCGCCACCGCCCGGACTCCTCTGCTCAGATCTGTTGCGGTCTGCCATCGATGCCCTGATGCTGCCTCGGGTTTTGGCTCTAGATCTGTTAGGTTTAGGTCTGGCATGTGTTTGAAGTCCAAAAAACCAAGAGTTTTAAGAAGATAAGTACATGCAAAGAAATCGTATTTGATTATAATTATGAGTTTGATGATAAGAATTATATATTCGTTTGAATTTTTTATTATTCCATTTCTTTATAATGTCCAGCCTAACTANTGTTGCGGTCTGCCATCGATGCCCTGATGCTGCCTCGGGTTTTGGCTCTAGATCTGTTAGGTTTAGGTCTGGCTCCTTTAAGGATGCCTAGTTTTATCTTCTTTGTATGTCTTATGTACATTATGTATTTTTGTCAAGCTACACCTTCATATAGTTGTGTCTGCCTAAAGCTCATTCTGGTGATTTCCCCCACCCTTGTATGGTGTTGCTGTAATCTGTCACAACTGTTATGGTGTATGTCTTGTTTTGTCGTAACTTGTTACGTTGTGTATGTTCGATGTAACTTGTTATGTTCAAATTTCCTCCATTTGTGAGGCGTGAAATGAAATATCTGTTAAAAAAAAAATCAAACTAGATGGATGGTGGTGATTTTTCCCTTTGTAAGCACCAAAATAAGACTAAGTATTTGAACTTTTCTCTAATTATGTAATTAAAATTGAAGGAAGGAGGAATGTGATTTTGAGTAAAACACAATCCCAAAACATGTAAATTTTATAACAGTTAATGCTAGCCATAATTGTTTTGACTATCCCTAGTTCGGTAGTTCCCTACAGTTAACAACCAAGTTTAATTTTAGAAAAAATAAAATAAAAAAATAAAAAATGAAAGATGTATAACTACAAGCCACCAACAATCTGAAGATGGTGTTGTTAAATACAGCTAGAAAAAGATGATATCAAGTGGATTTCTTAAAGATTAAAAAACAAATCATTTAAGAGTAGCCATGAAAAGTTGGTCGTCACCATAAACTTAAAAGCTATTCTAATAAACTAATTATCAAAGTATTTCGGATAATATTCGTGATCACTTGAAACACAAGATACGGTTTACCAAAGTTTGATCTTAACCTGTTCTTATTATTATAACCTTAAGTGCTGATACAGCAAAGAAAATAACAACTAAATAAACTAAATTGGCAACTCATCTTCATTGAAAGTCAAAACCCACACTCTTCTCTATCTACCTTTGCATTTTGCCAAGAAGAAATCTGTACTCAAACCACTTTCTATTCCTTCCAACCTAGTTGACTTTGTGACTTCTTGTTTCATATCCGTTTTTAGATATGCGATGATTTAAACCTATAATTTATCTATACTACTATATAAATCATTTAACTTGTGGGCTCCACCAAAAATTAAGATAAAGAACTTCAATTATGGAGTGACATGTCTCAACTAAAAAATCACTTTTATTTTCAAATTAAAATATCTTTTTATCTTTTTATTTTTTTAGTGATCTAATTTCATCATATTTTTTAAAATTTTGTGCTCTTTAATTCAACATCTATTTTGATATTTTGTGCTCTTTAATTCAACATCTATTTTGATATATTTTTATAAGTTTTTAATTTTTGCATTTTTAACGGGTTATTTTGATTCAAATTTTTACAACTTTAACCTTTATTTGAATCAATCCAAACTTGATTCGTCCAAATTATAACTTTTGGGGGAGTGTTTGACGGCTAAAAAAGGATTAATTTCATATATCACCTTACTTCAATGATTAATTTCATATATACCCAATGTGCAAGTGTTGAATGCATAATGTACATTGTTTTTAATGCAAGTTTGGGTATATATGAAATTTCCAACAAAAAGTTGGGGAGATATGAAATTGCCCCGCTAAAAAATTGTGAGTGTCTTTATGCGAGAATAATAATGTTACGGGAAAGTTACGAGAAACCCAAACAAACACATACAACGAACACATATACTTTCGGAGTGTTGTATAACAAATTCACTAAGCGGGTACGGAATGTAAGGAATTGTAGGAGAGTTGGATTAGCAATTCATTCATTATATTTCTATTATAAATATATTTTTTTCAGCGCTGCTGTGCGCGGGTATCCAACTAGTTTAAGTTATAAGTACTGTAACAAGCTGTTAAACATAATTGCAAATACAAACCACATTTTACGTAAGGAAAAATAACGTTACAACGAAACATAACTTTATACAGGATGAATTCCGTTTTTATTCATATGTACAAGCTAACATTATTTTTATTACATTTTCGTCGATTGGCTTATTCCATTTGATAGTTGATATCATATACACCATCTTATGATATTTATTATACAAGGTGACCACCATAACAATCCAATTTACATCGGTGACCCTTGAATTGAATCTTAGCAACCGACACTTTCCTTTACACTGGCATATTTAAACCACAGTACCACATTCACTTGCTTGTCTTATTGTTTCTCTTTTCTTAGAAAACAATCCATTTATTATCATCTTAATAGCGACCTAAAAAAGAATAGCTTCTTTGATATCATCGATCAATAAATCCATTCTTGAGGGAGTTTTGACTCTTGATGGTCCACTGATACGGACTCTTGTGTTTGCGATTTGTCATTCTTAACTGTAATATAAACATCAATACGAAGTGTTAATCTAAAAGGGCACGCCAACACAATTAGAAAATGACCATAAAACAGTGACTTCAGTAGGTGAGTAAAAGATACCTTGGCGATTGTGATGAGTTTGAGCTAAGCTATTTGATGGTGAAAGAGACTCCCTGTTGTTGAAGTGTTGTTCTAAAGCTTGCAATACTCTTGTTGGTACGAGAACGGTTGAACAACCTATTTTGGTTTAACATGCTATTAGAATTACTATTAAAGGCTAAATCTAAGATAAGTAGAGCACTGTTTCAATACGATTCTAGAACACATTTTCCTATCTGCAAGCATAAAAATATATAGTGTTGGTGATATTGAGTTTGACTCAAGTTAGGTTAATAGACATATGGGGCATTTGATGATTAGCTTTTAATTTTGTTAAACTATTTTTAAATTATAAGCTACGGAGTATAACATTTTCACTTCATACGTATTCTATATGCATAAATTTGAAAAATTGCCCAAAGCTAAAAAAGATCCCTAAGTCACTGATTTTGACAACACAACAAATATCACCAACTAGCAATGACATCTTTACCCTGTACTCTTTGATTTCTTACCAAAAATAAACCGAGTAGTTGTCTTATTGAACGACCATGCTTTATTTTTTACTTGGTATAAATTATTTTCAATTTTATCAATGAAATAATATCACTGCATACAGCTTTATGGTATGGTTAGTATGTTACTTTTATTGAAAAACAACAAATGTGGTGTGTTAAATAGTAAAAGAAAGTGAAAGTATGTTAGATTTTGGTGATTTAAGTCTAATAGAAATATTAAATAAGTATAAAATTTCTAAAAAGTATAGGGTTCGTATTATATTGAAACTATTTTTATCTTTTTTTTTACTGCCTACCTTTTTTATATAAAATTTTAGAAATGTCGAAAACAATAAATGGAATATAGAGCTATCATTATTAAGGTTGAAATGGAGGTTACGTATAAAGAAAATGCCAAAATTAATAGTAAGGTGTGGGTGACCACCTTAGGATGGCAACAAATCATATAAGAATAGAATCTTTTTAACAAAAATAAAAAAGAATCTTGAATATTTTAGAATATACATATACAGATTCAAAGTCAATGGTTAGTATCCTACCCGCACAAGGAATCCAAAGGACATCTCTATCCCCCTTAAGTTATTATTCTAACATTTTATTTCTTTATTTTTACTGGCTTGAAAAATTACCTACCTTTTACGTTTTTAAAAAGAGTATTTATTTACTTGACATGGTGACGCCATCTTCATTCAATTATTTTAAAAACAGTAGATTCAACTAATAGCCACTATGATTATGATTATAACATTACTCCGTAGTTTCTTTCTAGTACAATTTTTAATGCAAATTAATTTTTCAATCAATCAAAACACAAATTCAATGATGTTGAAGATACAAATTTGACACATAACTTTCCTTAAATTTTTTAAATACATACTAGAATACATATTGGAGACACCAAAGCAAATTCAGATAATACACGTTACCTTCAAAAGAAAAATCAGTGGCTACAAATCGTACCAATGACACGGACTAACTATCATCATGAGTGATAGCAACATGCCAATTTTTTAGATATACAATATAGTTTAAAGTTATATGATCAAGCAAATGAGAAATGTTTCAGCATAAATATAAGGTTAATGCCAATGGTGATCGTAAGTATTGTGATCATCTCTTTGCACATTTGCGCCACATCAATTTTCTTTTTTCCAGGACTACACACAATCACAATTTGCTAATAAGGCAACTACAACCACAACAAAAAACATACCCCACAAAAACAAAAAAAAAAAACAAAAAAACTACACACACAAAACAATTGAAATTTATAGTTGGCTGACAAACCATAACTTTGAAAATGTTAGGGGTGACTGATTGAGCTAGTGGTAGGAAATCGTTCACCAATTCGATTGGGGTCAACCAACCAAGCTATTAGCATTGGCCTAACACACACGCGAAAAAATTGTAATTGGACAAAAAATCACACAGATTAAAAAAAAAATGACAATCACTACACTTATCATGTAAACTTTACTGCTTACACTATATTCAACCTTTAGCGTAAGTTAGTAGTTTCAAATTACTAATTTTAGCGGTTGACAACAAATTCAAAACAACTTAAATCAGTAATATCGGCAACTAAATTGAAATGAGTTACAAAATAAGTTATGACCTATAAATAAAACCATACTCATTTGGCAAGGCACATAGAGAACAATTATAGCATAGTTGGTTACAAAAAAGCCTATTCTTCATTAATACTTTTTATGAGACACTATACTTGTAGTAATAATGCTTACAGTATATTTTAACTGCTGTCGTTTCGATAAAAAATCTGAGTGTCTCAATCGCTCCCTAATAATTATCTTATGTCACATGATACTATATGATAGAAACGGTGTCAAATCAACCAAGGATGCTACGTAACTTAATTTCAACTTGCGCATTAAAACAGTAAAAAACAATTAATCCAAGATGACGTCACATACCTAGCTTTTTGCGGCTATGATCAGTTGCGTCTGTAGGAGAACGAGGCAAGAAAACACCGGTCCCACTGGTGACATTACGTGTACCCGACCCGTTTAGAAATATAGCTCTCATACCCGACCCAACTACCGGTCCAGATCCATAAACTCCACCACCTCTCACACCTCTGTTGTTGTTGTTACTTCCTTTCATTATCTGGTGCTGACTCAGCGACTCGTTCATCTTACCTCTGAGTCGACTCGTCCCACTCGTTACACTCGTTCCACTCACTCGTGGTTGATTCTCCACTTGATACATCTACATATCACAAAATGAAATTACAATTATTTAATTAAATTAAATTTATTTAATTAAGTTAAATACAGTAACTGATTCGTACCTGAATCTGAGGTTGTTGCAACGGTTTTTCGCGCGAAAAATTATTCTCCGGTTGAGATTCGGTTATTGATTTCTTCACTGTGTCTGCGTAGCTACGGCGACTCTGTTCCTGTTAATTATTACATAATAAATTTATTAATTAATTAAATTTAAATAATTAAAAAAAAACACTGAATACACTAATTTCGGCTTTTTTTTTAATTATTCAAAATTTTTTTTTTTAATTGAATGCAAATTTTACGGAAAACATTAAGTTAAGTTCTGCATATTCAAATTCAAATTTAAATAACGAAAATCACTCCACTTAATAAAATTAAAAACAATAAATACACTAATTTTGTTTCTATAATTAAATAAAATAAAAAAAATTACTGTAAAAAAAGTAACAGAAATTCCGAAAAACCTGGAAGTTAGGTTTCTGCAAATTCGAATTCAAATGCTTCGGATATCCATAACCGCCGTTACCGTTACCGTTACTTTTAACGTCAACGTTATCATCAAGCATGTAATCAGTCATTTGACGAGTTAACTGAGCAATGAACTCATCATCATCATCACCGCCGTCATCCGTCGAGTCATTTTCCGAAAACGAAGCATTCAGAAACGAAGAAGACGATGAAGAGCCCCACGAGCCGATAAACGCAGATTCGGAACTCGAATCTGCGTAACTACTCCGGTGAATTTTATTCACCGGAATTAAGTTTTCATTATCCATGGATAATGAAATGATAACTGTGTGTTTTTTTGGTGTGTTTAGTGTGTGTATGAGGTAATGAAAAAAAGAAAAGAAAAAGGAGGTGATTGGGATTTTTAACTTTTAAGAGTGTATTTATATATTTAAAATTTTAAAGGGAGGTGATGAGATGTACGTTGTGGAGTGAGAGTTGTACCATGTGGATACAAAGATTTTTTTGAACTGACCCGCCACGAGACTCAACTGCTATTTGTTGGCTGTGGACAAACATGTACCTATCTTTTTCAGGATTTATTAGTTGTTCTACTTGTAGTAAATTCGTTTCTTATGGTTTTAAGCAACTAATTAGAAAGTAATTGTGAATGTATAAAAAAATTGTTTATTGGTATGAAAATTAAAATGAAAAGGATGTATCATCTATTCGTCTCAACCAACTATTTTACAAACTGTATGAGGGAATTTGATTAGTATCTGGGTTTTAACCGGTCGTAATGGGAGCTTTAACTCACGTGTGAGATGCATTTTTCATGTGTTTAGTTTGTTACAACGTCTTTTTTTTTTTTCATGCCCGTAAGGCGAGTTTTGGGTTCAAAAGGTGTGGAGCGTCACGTGGTGAAAGCAAATGTGTCGTGTATGTGTGTCAGAGCGTTTAAAATACTGATGTCTACACGCGGACAACTGATTAATATTTTACCATACGTCATTTTACAACTTTCCAAGATTGCTATCGCCAAAATCGTGTCATAGCGAACTTCCTGAATTCTATTATATCTATTTTAGCTTATGTAAAATAATTAATTATGTGACAAAACTAAGGGTATATAGTTTTGAACATAAAGATGATGAAAGATGCAAAGATTAAAATTGAAATGAAAAGGATGTATCATCTATTCGTCACAACCAACTATTTTACAAATTGTAAGGGATAATTTGATTATAATATGGGCTTTAACCAGTCGTAATAGGAGCTTTAACTCGCGCGTGAGATACGCTTTTCATGTTTTCAGTTGTTACAACGTCTTTCTTCTTCTTCTTTTTTCATGCCTGTAAGACAAGTTTTGGGTTCAAAAGGTGTGGAGCGTCGCGTGGTGAAAGCAAATGTTTCGTGTATGTCTATGTTTGGTGCGGAGCTTTTTGGGCGATGAGCGGTGAGCAATGAGTTTTTTGATTTTTATTGTTCGTTTGATAAAGGAGCGGTGAGCTTCACTATTTTTAAGGAAAACTCATTTTTTCAATGCTTTTTTAAGAAGCTGTGAGCAGTGGGTTGTGGCTACTGTTACTAAACACACCCTATATGTGTGAGAGCGTTTAAAATATTGACCTCTAAACGCGGACTTTTGGTTAATATTTTACCGTACGTCATTTTACAATTTTGCAAGATTGCTATCGCCAAAATCGTGTCATAGCAAACTCCCTGAATTCTATTATATCTATTTTAGTTTATGTAAAATAATTGATTTTGTGACAAAGCCAAGGGAATATTCATAGTTTTGAACATGGAGATGATGAAAGATTGAAAGATGCAAAGATTAATATACGACTATCATGGAATTATGCTTTTAAGCGTCTAATTACGGGGTCGTAAACTTTAACTTTATAAATCATTAATTTTGGTGGTTATGTTTTGATTTATGGGGCTTGTGGTCTAGTGGTAAAGGCTTAAGTAGTTAAGCAAGCCCAAGTGAGAGTAGTACCGGTTTGGGTGACCGACCGGTAAGTCCTCACTTGGGAACCACAAGCTCTAATGATATCAGGCGAATCGGGAATAGGAGTGGGGTTATCCCCTAAGGAGAGGCTCGCGGTTGGTATCTCTACCCGAGGATGCGACACTAACTCGAGCTAACAACTAACAACTAACATCTAACAACTAACCCGTCGTTCCAAAAAAAAATGTTTTTAAATAGTATTTGCTATAACTTGTGTGCATTGCCGCGAGATATTTTTAGAGCTTTTATGATGTAATTACTGTTAGTTTTATAGACGATAAAATAATAGACGTGTGTTAGGATCGAACTCGAGATCACGGGATTGCACACTTTACGTATGAAAGTTAAAGATTAATAATTAATTATAAATGTTATATTAATTATTGATTAAACATAAACACTTAATGATCGTTAGTATTTAACGGAAAAGGCTAACGACCGTTAGACGAATAAAAAGAAAGAATTATAGATGAGTTTTTGGTAAGTCAAGGAAAGTTCTAGAATCCCTTAAGGATGCTAGAACCGATCGGCAAGGGGAGGGTTCCACCTTCTTTGTGCCTTGAACTCCAAGTAATCTCAACTATAAATACAAACTCAAGGTTATTGTTTTCTCACAACTTGTACACACATAACCTAAAGTGTTTTCTCTCCTCTTTTCTCTTGCAAAACCAATCGATCCCCTAAACCTTTTAGGGAGTCGATTTTTTTGAAGCTCAAAAGTGTTTGTGTTTGTTTTTACTTGCATAACTTTAACTTGTGTTAGTACGTGTGTACAAGAACGTGAATCAAACACACTATTGTTTGATTCTTGGATTGAATTACAAAATCGGTAAGGGGTAATTCTTATAATCCTATAAACCCTAATTAGGGTTCTTGATTTGAAAAATTGCACAAATTGATTCTTGTTCGGGCTAGAATCAAACGATACGTTTATGTTGAGGCAACATGATCAAGATCTCCTAATGTTTTGATAATGACAAATAAACCTTCGAAACACATAAAACGTCAAACGGTAGCCTAATTACCCGAAACCACATGTCTGCTGCTGGCGCGCTGCCCGCGCGCTGACGCGCCAGGAGTCTGTATGGTTTCAGGCGAATTTTCAAAGTCGGCTTTCCCCTTACCC
This sequence comes from Artemisia annua, assembly GCA_014162995.1. Lineage (NCBI taxonomy): Eukaryota > Viridiplantae > Streptophyta > Magnoliopsida > Asterales > Asteraceae > Artemisia > Artemisia annua. The sequence goes on from LBNU01010243.1 coordinate 26,522, forward strand.
GACAAATGTGGATCTTTCAGTTCAGGTATGTATATGTTATGTGCTTAATTGAAAACACTCGAAACGAGTTTTGAAACTTGAGAGATCGTATTTGTAAAACACCCACTTACGGGAAAACCGCCAACTCATATTTTATAACACTTGCCTCTAGCCTAGTCTTTTCTAAACTTAGGGAGCTTATATATTTCACATAACAACACGTGAAAGCATCCATATGCTCATATCCCGTACTTACGTCTTCTCTAATCACGTAACGGGTTTACTCCCTTGTTAGTTGAGAACGTCGAGTCGTGGAAAGTCACGAGATATGAAATTATGGATTCTCGACGTATTGTTACTTAGATATATATAAGTAACTTATAATTTTCTCAACCTATAATCTTAATTGTCAAAACATATTTCTTCTTAATGACAATTAAATTATTTACTAATCTTTTCTTAATTTACATTCTTAATCTTCTTCTTCAACAAATTACCACTTTTCCATCAAAACCACTTTCAACCAAAACCACTCAACCCAAAACCATCTACTTCAAAACCACTTACATCAAACCCTAAACCACTATATCCCTTCCCCATACACTCTTACATATTCCCTTACACACATCACCTTTTGTCCCCCTCACACAAACTCCCACACATTATTCCTTTCACTTTACCAACTTCCCATACACACACTTATACACTTTCCAATACACACACATACACATTCAAAATACACACACTACTCACAATCCATACACATACTCACTTACACACTCTTACACACTCCATCTCAACCATCTATTCTCTTACAACACATCTCAACCCTCCATTCTTTTAAACACATGTTTTTAATCTCACACCATCCATTTCAAACCAAATCAATCTCAGCCATCCAACCACACTTCCCCCCCAAGCAAAGGAATATACCTTTGGAATATCCTTACCCTAACCCAACCATGATTCACCTCATCCAACCATGGTTAGTTCCCATCACTTAACCCTAACCCAACCTTGGTTAACTAAAACCACATACACACCCAACCATGGTTAACTCTCTACACTTAACCCATTTCACACTTAACCATGGTTAATCTTCTAAACCTTTAAACCTAACCATAGTTACACCTTAACCCTTCCCTTGTGGAATATTCCATGGCATATTCTCTTCTCACTTATGCCATGTGAGGAATTACATTTACACCCATTCCAAATTACCCTTTCTACACTTCTCACCCTTGGTAATTTGCTTTTCTCTTTATCTACTTCACAAAATGTTTTTCAAATTGGCTATTTGAGTTGGTAAACCTTAGATTGATTAATGTTAAGGTTTAGTGTGAAGTACAATTGGGGGTTTAGCAAGGTAAGATATTTATAAGATCAAAACCCAAGATTTTGGGAAAATGTTACAGAAGCCTGGCGCGCTGCCCGCGCGTTGACGTGCGGGTGACGCGCCGGCCTCGGTATATTTTCCCAAGTTTTGGGTTTTGCCTATAAATACCATGCCTTGCCTCTTGTATTCCTCACCCCTTGCCATTCTTCTTTCTCTCTAGATTCTTTCTCTCAAACACTTTCTAATCTCTCTCAAATCTCTCTATCTCTAATCTTGTATTCTTGATTATCATTCTAACATCTTTGAAAGAACACATCTTCTTTGCAAGGGAAGAATCACAAGAACTTAATCCACTCTTGTGATTGTGTCGAGGGTCTTCTTCTACCCTTTCTATTACAATTGAGTCTCTAGGTTAGGTTAGGGCTTGATTGATAAACAAACAATCTTTTCATTCATTTGTTTGTACGGGAAGTCTTGTGTCTTTGTGACCAAGCCTAGATCATTTGGGATCTAGTTGGGGTTTGATACTTCCGGTGGGAAGTTTGGTAGTTGTCTTTGTGACACGTAGGTGAAGTCGAATCGTGAGATTCTTTTGGGTGGTTTCCGAGGGCGGAATACCGTTGGGGAGTAACTCCTTCTTTGTGAGCATCGATATTGTTGAGTATCGGTGGAGTGAATTGTAACGGTTTGTAGTCCACCGAAAGGATTATACTAGTGAATAGTATCGGAGTCGCGGATTCGCAACTGGACGTACGGATGGTATAAACCCCCCATCCGGAACCAGTATATATCGTGGTGTCTCTTTACTCGCTTTATATACTTTGGTTGTGATTGTTGTTGTGGTTGTTGTATCATAAACCACTTTGTTCTTCTTCGAGGCTTAAAGTTTTTAAACATATAAAAAGCCGAAGAAACCGTATTCACCCCCCTCTACGGTTCTACAGTTTATATAATTCCAACAATTACTTATATCAATTACTTATATAATTCTTGTTCGGGCTAGAATTGCACAAATTGCTTCCGCTATGCTATTCTTGATATTATTGTTTATATATGTATGACGTGATGATATAATTCCAACAATTACTTATATCCATTTCCCTTACAAAATAAGGTTTGCGAAAGTGAGGACAAGAAAATTGAAATACATCTTCTATATACGCTCTTTCAATTTATAAAATTATGTCAAAAATCATAAGTATTGTAGTAATGGCATATATGTTTGACAAATATGTCTTTTAAAAAAGTATTACTCATTTTAATTAAAATTCGTTTTGGTATTTGTTTTACTAAAATATAAAGTTCAAAATACATCTTTCTGGTATGTCCATTGTCTCACTTTACATTCATGTGATTTTTTTGGCACACAAACACCCTTTCGTTAGTAAAATTAGTCACCATATATTGCCCTATTAGTAAAATCAGTAAATGAAGACTAACAGTGCAAATTATTTCTCAGTTATCTCCTAACGCAAGTGAAAGTATTGCAAAAAAAGTTTTTGAAAATAAATTAAAGGGGTGCATAGTAGGCTCGAACTCGAGTCTGGTAGCCCAAAATTAACGCCCCAACCAGTGGACTAAGAGTCCAATGGTGTAATTATGCCGATATAAATTTTATTTAACTTTTTTTTGTATGCTTGCGTATGTTTTTATAGGTTTTCATCCGTTTCTATATGTTTTCATCCGTTTTATACTTTCTTATACGTTTTCATTTGTTTTAATCAGTTTTAGTCCATTTTTTACGTTGTCGTCCGTTTTTTTAACGTTTCCGTCCGTTTTTTAGCGTTTCCGTCCGTTTTTATAGTTTCCATTCATTTTTTACGTTTTTGTCCGTTTTTATATGCTTTCGTTCGTTTTTTTCCGTTGTCGTCCGTTTTTATACGTTTTTTTTTTATGTTTTCGTCATTTTTTATACATTTTTATCTGCTTTTTTACGTTTTCATACGTATTCATCCGTTTTAGTCCTTTTTTATTCGTATTCATCTGTTTCATACGTTTTCATCTGTTTTTATACAGTTTCATCTATTTCTATACGTTTTCGTTCGTTTATATACATTTTCATCCGTTTTTATACGTTTTCGTCAGTTTTTATCCGTTTTTGTTCTTTTTATATGGTTTTGTATGTTTTTATCCTCATTGACTGATTTTGTTACTAAAACATATAAAAACGTACAAAAACATATAAAAAGGTACTTAAGCGTATAAAAACAGACGGAAGAATATAAAAACGGACGAAATGGAAAAAAACATATGAAAACATAGAAAACGGATGAAAACGTATATACAAACGGACGAAAATGTATAAAAAAACGAGCGAAAACGTATAAAAAAGGACGAAAATCTATAAGTACGTATAAATTCAAAATAACTACAAAAGAAGTTAAGAGTTATGATGGTTCATAACTAACAAGTTTATTTATCGGTAAACCAAAATCTTATAAAAACAGAAAAAGAAATTGTCACCAAACTAATTTAATGTAGAAACCGAAAAAACAAAACCAAAAAATATATAAATAAAAAGAAAGATAAAATAAATAAATAAATATAAAAATAAATAGAAATCGAAATCGAAAAACAAATAAAAACAAGTAAATAAAAAGAAACTGAAAAACAAATAAATAAAATAAAACCAAAAATAAATAAATAAAAAGAGAAAGAAACTGAAACCGAAAAACAAACAAAAATGAATAAATTAAAAGAAAGCGAAAATAAATAACTAAAAATAACCGAAATCGAAAACAAATAAATAAAAAGAAACCCAAAAATAAGTAAAAGAAACCGAAAAAAATTAAAAAAAAATTAAAAGGAAACAGAAAAAAATTTTAAAAAAAAAAAGAAAAAAGAAAAAAAAAAGGACTTGGTTACTTAAATCGTTTATGTGGTAACTAACACCCATTTGGTTCCTATGGATTTGAAATGACTGTTTTGCCCTCACATGCCTTGCACATGACCAAACTAAATGAAAAAACTAACTCGTTTGGTTAAAGTACTGGTCTATGCAAAATGGACAACCACAACGACGACTAGTGTAAAGATTAATGTTTTAGGACGAAAGGTGTAACTGTGTGTCAATCACAAGGACGGATTGTGTAATTAATACTATAATATTTTACCGGGTGAGGATTCTTTCTCATTACTTGACTCAAGTTGGGCATTTGTGCTCAAATCAAAAGAACTTATTTTGATTTAACCCATTTGATCAAATCAAATGGCTCACACTTCCCCAACTTGAGACAAGTTGGTTTTTCAATTTGAGACAATCCACATCTTATTAAACCTGGGAATAAAATCCGGATTCGTACCATATTTTTTTTCTTTCTAATTATGTGGGTAAAACATACTGTAGAAGCATAATGGCATTTTTTTTCATTCATTTTTACGAGCTATATAGATNAAAACGGATGAAAACGTATATACAAACGGACGAAAATGTATAAAAAAACGAGCGAAAACGTATAAAAAAGGACGAAAATCTATAAGTACGTATAAATTCAAAATAACTACAAAAGAAGTTAAGAGTTATGATGGTTCATAACTAACAAGTTTATTTATCGGTAAACCAAAATCTTATAAAAACAGAAAAAGAAATTGTCACCAAACTAATTTAATGTAGAAACCGAAAAAACAAAACCAAAAAATATATAAATAAAAAGAAAGATAAAATAAATAAATAAATATAAAAATAAATAGAAATCGAAATCGAAAAACAAATAAAAACAAGTAAATAAAAAGAAACTGAAAAACAAATAAATAAAATAAAACCAAAAATAAATAAATAAAAAGAGAAAGAAACTGAAACCGAAAAACAAACAAAAATGAATAAATTAAAAGAAAGCGAAAATAAATAACTAAAAATAACCGAAATCGAAAACAAATAAATAAAAAGAAACCCAAAAATAAGTAAAAGAAACCGAAAAAAATTAAAAAAAAATTAAAAGGAAACAGAAAAAAATTTTAAAAAAAAAAAGAAAAAAGAAAAAAAAAAGGACTTGGTTACTTAAATCGTTTATGTGGTAACTAACACCCATTTGGTTCCTATGGATTTGAAATGACTGTTTTGCCCTCACATGCCTTGCACATGACCAAACTAAATGAAAAAACTAACTCGTTTGGTTAAAGTACTGGTCTATGCAAAATGGACAACCACAACGACGACTAGTGTAAAGATTAATGTTTTAGGACGAAAGGTGTAACTGTGTGTCAATCACAAGGACGGATTGTGTAATTAATACTATAATATTTTACCGGGTGAGGATTCTTTCTCATTACTTGACTCAAGTTGGGCATTTGTGCTCAAATCAAAAGAACTTATTTTGATTTAACCCATTTGATCAAATCAAATGGCTCACACTTCCCCAACTTGAGACAAGTTGGTTTTTCAATTTGAGACAATCCACATCTTATTAAACCTGGGAATAAAATCCGGATTCGTACCATATTTTTTTTCTTTCTAATTATGTGGGTAAAACATACTGTAGAAGCATAATGGCATTTTTTTTCATTCATTTTTACGAGCTATATAGATTTGTCGCGATGTTATTTTTTTTTCGCGTAACGATTTACTGTTTGCGAGATATTTAATTTAAAAAAAAAGTGAAAGTTTATTTTTTTTATTTTGATAAAAAAATGAGTGGTTGAGAATGGTTCATTGGTTCTATGACAAATATGAGTTCTATATTGATCTTTTGGCTATATATATATATGGACAATTCTATTAAGATGTGTCAATATTATACATTGTATGATGAATGTATGGACAATTAAATTATCACAGTTCTTACAAAGTTGTCATGAGTTACGGGGACGGGAGCAAATATGACTGGGTTCACAAATTTTTTGAACAGTAATGCTAGAAACACATTTCAGTGAACTGAGTGCATTTAAGATGCATTTAAAATAGAAATAATAATAAAATGTTGCTTTTCAAGAAAATTAACACTATATCGAAAAAATCCATGAGGTTTTCAGGAACCCTGGTTCCGTTCCTGATGAGTTACGTCTAATGATGACAGAATTTATTTAATTTTCTCAATGCAATGTGCATTCGAACAAAATTTGAATTGAGCCACTACTACTGTACTACATGCGCATTGTTGCATGGTATTTTAATTATACTCTATCATATAGTAGTGATTTCTATATTATGAAGTTTAATTCGTTTCTTAGGATGCGTTTGGTTCGTTCATGGTTTAGATTTGGATTTGGTTTTAGTTTTATAAAAGTATAGTTATCAAAAAAAATGTGTTTGTTTTATAAGAGCAAAAGGTATGATAACACCAAGTTAAACCTTAACTCAGTGTCACGTCAGCGCAACATCAATTTTAACATTTTCACCTTAACTCAAAAAAAATAAAAAAAATAAATAAATAAAAAATAATAAATAAAATCACCCCTTATCATAACTCACCTTCAATCAACTTTAACTCAACTATTTTCAAATTCAACCCCTAAACTAAAACAAATACTTCATTTTGTAATAACATAACACTAATTCTTAAAACATATTACAATGCGAAATATAAAAAAACTAAAAAAAAAATACAACGAAAAAAAATATTACCAAACATAGGAAATTTAAAAACATACGAAATTACAAATACTTATTCATCGTCTTTGGAATCTTTTTGTTGTTGTTGTTGTTGTCGTTGAAGATGTTTTTACCAAACATGTTCCATAAAGTCTTGTTGGAATTAAGTATGCGTTTCTTGGTCGCGTATTTCTGTTGCTATGCGAACGTTGGGTATCACATCTGTCGACCCACCTTTCTCGTCTCAAACGTGGTGACGGATCCACCCACATTTTGCCATACTCACGTAGTGTAAACTTTTGATCTTTTAAAATCATGTTATGTAAAATAATGCAAGAATACATGATTCTACGTATCTTGACAAATTTCAGTTGACGTGCCAGTTGTTGTAGTATACCCCAACGTCCTTGAAGCACACTAAAAGCACGTTCGACATCCTTTCGTGCACTTTCTTGTTTTCTTTTAAAATAACCATGTTTTTCGTCAGTTGTTGCCGATAAGGATTTGACGAAAGTTGCCCACTGTGGGTAAATTCCGTCAGCTAAGTAATACCCCTTTTCATACCTGGTTCCATTTACCATATAAGGTGCTCTTGGGGCTTCGTTAGCAAGAATTCCGTCGAATAACGGTTATCTAAAACATTAATATCGTTATTCGCCCTCACCATCCCGAAAAATGCATGCCAATTCCTTTCATAAAGGAACACAAGTTTAGTTTCAATGTACGTTTTAGAAACCAGTTTTTTATTAAGATCATAGAGGATCAACTGTTCTTGTTTTCTGTTCATAGTTTTATTTGTTTCCGTTCTAAAATACAAGCTTTAAGGGATTTTCTTATTAGTTAGTAGTTACATTGGCTATACTAACGATCTACTTCAGGTTCTAGGGATCTTAAGGCAATACTATGTTACAGAAACTATTTTCAAAATAGAGTTGAAGGCATTGATTTTTATCTTCCGATCCTCTTCCAGATCATTTTAAATTCTTTAGGATAGGGACCCGTGCTAAACGGGTCGACAGGTAGTATATGCTCTTATGAGTTATGCATCGGTCATACCGCCAATTGGCATAAGGCAGCTCACCGATGCGTTGATGAGTATTGGAAATGGTGAGATGTGAACTGATTGCTTATTAATTTTAACAAAGTGTGTTATGGATTGTTTAATGCCGGAGTATTCAAGAAACCAACATGTCCGCATCTCAAAGTATTTACGAAAAACATTGATGCGTGAACATGTTTTTCAGGACATGCTTGGTAGCCTTGATGCATGCGTTGGGAGTGGGGAAAACTTCCGGTTACGTGGCAAGCGCATTAGGTAGGGGTGAAAATACCACAACAATAATGCTTTCAAGTGTTGCTTCGCAGATTTATGGATT
>LBNU01010247.1:9482-24760 GCA_014162995.1 Artemisia annua
ATGACACTCGACACGCTCAAAATCAATCACTAGCATAAACATATGATCCAACCTAATACCCATTAACCTACGGCCGTTTCTACTTATCTTCGTCAATCTAAATTATCTCAGCACCAATATACCACAATCCACAACCAATGACTTGCCAAGACCCTAACGGTCTCGGCTCCCTAGCTCTCGGCCAACAACACAACAAGGACAGACAACAAAAGAATCACAAAACCAGAACAATAACAACGAGAACAACAATATCTCGACACCATTCCCAATCCGAATCCGACTCTTAAAACACAAATCCATCTCCTTTCTAATCCTAAACCTCAGCAACTAAAAACAACATCCAAATCCATTCCCAACACGAATCCGAAACTACCAAATCCCAATCCACATCCGAGACTCAACTCGACACAACTCGACTCCAACAATAACTAAGACTCGACCAGGACAAGAAATGACTCAGCCGTGAGCTCAAGCTCACGGCACAACCTGATTTGCGACCAAGAATAACAACGGGTGCACAACAATGATACCAAACTGATTAATAACTTCATTATATTTTGTTTTCATTTGTTATCATATGAGAAGCCCTCGAAACGCGTGGGTAATAATCCCACCGTGGCGTAAACAACAAAGATAGTGGTGGGTTTTCTACTTTAAAGCTTCGGTGATCCAAGAAAACAATAGAGAGGGTGTTTCTATGGTGTGTTTCACGACTGTGGAGGTGCGTATACCGAGGTGGGAGGGTGCTCTGGGCGCGTGTGCTATGTAGAAATGATGGGAAGGCTGTGAGGATCACCATGGTGGTGGCGGTGTGGTCGAGTGACCGGCGGTGAGAGCTCAAATGGCCGGAGTTTGGCCGGATTATATAGAGGGAGATGGGGTGATGTTGTCGGCTGCAAGAGAGAGGGAGAGCAAGTGAACCCTAAAAATTATATAAGTTGTTTATATAGTGGAAGGGTGGACTAGAAGCAAACCCTAATACTCCCTCAAGGACCAATATTGCCAATTCTCTTATATTTTTAACGATACGTGAAAAGAACTAGTAAACCGCGACATAACTAATTCCCGAGTCTCCGAAATTGTTCCCATCAATCTTAAAATCATTTTTCCATAAACTTTGATTATAAATACTCATATCTTTAATTCTCGTCATCCGAAATAAATAATATTCGTGCTTTATTCGTTTTAGAGTCAAATCTCGCGTAAAATATTCAAGACCAGATATCAATGACTTACGGACTGCAGATAGGCTTATATATCGAGCAGGATATCAAAATCCGAAATTTGCGGGTTGTCACAGTCCCACCTCCTTAAAAGAATCGTGTCCTCACGATTCAACTCCAGTTACTCATGAGGTTCCAAAAGAAATAAGCATATACGCACGAGGATTCATCTTCACGTTCACTACGCGAGTTTAGGGTCCTTTAGCGAGTTTCGACGAACTCTATTGATAGGAATGCGACTAAACGAAAGTCATAAAATTTCAAAATTCAAGATTCCAATAGGTCAACAAGGTTTGAACATTACGATATTGAAATTTTCTCCAAGAGAAACAACAACGGCCTCAATGGCAAGTCATCACTTAGATTGTAGACATAAGAATGTCGTGAATGCTGCTGAGTTCTGACGATAGCTCAGACGTGTGAGCTACCAATCTGACTCTAGCAAGAATCTGAAAGGATCGATACAACAAGGATTCAAGAGGTTTACATCGTCAGAGTTTCTAATCATCCACGAGTAGCGTACATCTCCGTTCCGCCTTCGAACGATCTTCTTGATAGATTTACGTATAAATTCAAGGTCAGAAAGTTGGGTATCTCCATCTTTATCCAACAAGTCGGCGATCGGCACTCGCGACCATAGAGGGTCTTTTGCAGTGCCATTGGGAAACCGAAATAGTAGGTAAGAGGGAAATTGACCAACAGGAGGTGAACGGATTAAGTAGGATTTACCAATAGATACTCAGGTATAGGTCGGGATTCCTTTCCCGAGGTCTAGCTTACGATATAGCAGCAAAATAAAATCGACAAAAAGGATCTGTGAAACGGCTCATAGGATAATAGGAAAATAATCCATTGTTTAAAACTTGTAGGAAAGTTAAATTTCGATTTTCATTTTGATTTCATACTCTTGCAGCAGGGCAGTAAAATGTTTTATGAAATCGTCTCATTAAGCTCTTCGCAAAATAACGTACAGGGTATCAAGGAAACATTTCACCATTTATAGAATGATAGTTAGATCAAAATTTTGGTATTTAGGATAGTAGCAAGGTTGCATTCAGATCCATAGCATGACAAAAATATTTTATAAAATCGTCTTGTGAGACAATTTCGTAAAATGGTTTGTGAGATAACAAGAAAACAGTTATCCTTTATCAAGTAGTGGAAAAATCAAAATTTTGATTTTTGCGGAATAGCAGTAAAACATCTTGTAATATGGCAACATTTTGTAAATTACTTTCAAGGCAGTTTCACTATCCAATAAGAGAAGGAACAAAGCTAAAGAATATTTCCGAGGGACGAGTGAAAGAAATAGGTGGTTGTCCCAAGGGTCGTGATTCAAGTTACCTCTCAAAATCTCAAGAATTCTGTTACGCACGAAATCCTTTCGGATTGGGAGATTTAACAAGTTTAAAGTACATCTCCGTAAGAGGATGTCGATTGCTACAAGCAATCGGTTAGAGTCGATTGAATCGGCACGATACGTACGTTAGAGGTGGAAAGTACAACCTCAATTGAACATCGTCGCTAAAACAGCATCGATTGAGAAAATGAACATCCTTAGTTAAGAAAATGAATAACATCAATTAAGATAACGAACATCATCGATTACGGAAGTGAATGTCATCGATTAAGAAAATAAACATCCTTGGTTAAGAAAATCATCACTTGGGTAGCCTACTTCGATGGAATAAACTTTCCCATCCTCGAGCAAAATCACCAAAACCTTAAACCTCGTAACAACTTGATTTTAGTTTAATCTCGCAACTCATCAAACAAGAACTGTCACGAGATTCGACCGTGTATCAAGTTGTTAAGAAATAAGAATTTAACGTCGTCGATGATTTGGCTCAATTCAAGAATTTCTCAAAACAACGAATAGGTACCTACGGCTAAAATTCAATATTCATCATACGGTTCTGAACACAAGCTTAGAGTAGAGGGGACTGTGACTAGATCGCAGAATGAAACGAGGCTAAATGCCAAATCCAAATTCGAAACGAGATCGAAGATCACAAATTACCATAACCCAAATTCAAAATCCAGAACGTACTCAAAATCAATTCCATCAATATCCGAAAGTCACGTCGAGACATAGTCGGAGTTCAATCAAAATATACTCAAAATTAAATCCAAACGTATCCAAGTCAAATCCAACGTAGTCGGAATCAGATCCATAACGATCAAAACCGAATTCAAAATATCGAAAGTCCACTTGGGACGAAATCCGGAAATCAATTCAATTACGAAGCTCAAAATCGAATCCATACGTGACCAAAATCAAATTCAAACAATAGTCCAAACCAAAATCCAATACTTTCAATAAAATCGACGAGGCTCAATACGATAAGCAACTCGGATTCAAATGATGCCAATAGGGTCTAGCCGACCCAAGGCGAAAATACGCTCGACGGCGATAGCAGGAATTCCACATAAACGAAGGCGTCTAGTGGTGTTAGAAGCATTACGATTCATACGGTGTTGCGATGCCAATGTGTCGTATGCAAATGCAGGCTTAGGTGTTGAGTTCAATGCTTGTGTGTGCACGCAACTTATCATTCCTAAAGGCAAACTCTAACCCGAACATAATGCTGTTGTAACTACCCTCAGTATCGCAAAATTCACCTCTGAGCCAGACATAGGTGATCAGGCCATGTCCAACTGTCCCTGGTTGAATGTAGGTGATCAGGCTACATTCAGCCGAGGTTCAATGAATTTTGAAACACTCAGCCTAGTCACGCTAGTAATATGTCCTTTATCCCAAATCATTCCAAATGCTATGACTAGTGTGCAAAATCAACAAGTCGATAATGAGATTACGCAAAGAAATAGCGTAACTCGGAGATAGATGCGGTACTTGCATAAGCATGTAGAGATGCTCATGGCGAATAGTTAAGATAGGCGGATATGAATGAAATATCCGAAAGAAAGGCACACACTACTACGATTATATCCTCATACTTGTCAATCATATCATACTCAATTCATCACATATATCATCAAATATCTCACCAAATGTATTCTCAGTTATCTAATCAACTACATCCCCAAGGAAATCTTACGCGAGGCATCGGCTTGGCAGGCAGGCACGTAGCGGTCATAGGTTTTAATTTTCACAAAAGTGGTTATAGTTTGGGTTTTAAAATGCCCAATTCTTTATAACCTAGGCTCTTATACCAACTGTTAACACCCAAATTTCGGTCTGCGGAAGACATACAAGCGATTTGGGGGTGCTACGAAACCTTTACAACCAACCGGGTTCACAACACAAGGCTCAAAGACATGGTTTTTATTTCATTTAAATCGAATAAAGTGTCATGTAAGACAAAAGTTTACAGATATAAATAGGTGCGGAAATAGGCCCATAAAAAATAATTGAAGTAGTCCCAAATGTTCATCAGAGTCGGCCTAATGAACCATTGGCCCTTTTTGCAAGCGCCTTCCAAATAGTGAGCTAACGCCTTAAACCTGGAATACACGCTAAAGGTCCAGCTTCGCGCTTGGTGGTCCATAGAGGTTTAAGTTACAAAAAATCAGTTTGGGACCTGAAAAAGTTTAATGCTTTTATAAAGAACGGAGCAACGTTGACCAGGAGGGTAGACATACATTCCATTACTTTCACAATTCATACATTACTTTCATACTGCATTACTGAATTTACACCTTTCGCGAGGGCGGAGGAGTCAGGTGCGAGCGGGCCACATCTCGGGACCGTACACTAGCAGGAACACTAAACAGTTACAGGAAACCACCCTTTACTGCCCCAACTTAGGGTAGGCCGGTAAGTTTAGAGTTTTTCCAGTTAGGGGGTATCGCCCTAGGGCTTTAAGCGTGCAACAGTCTACTATTGTCTTACCCTTGGTAACTAAGTCCACACCATGTAGCAAAACAATTATGTAGTACGGTCCAAGGTAAAACAGTTGAGCTTAGAAGCTCTCATATAAACAGGGGAAACAACATAATGCCTTTTCAAATATCTTAATTCAATACTTCAATAAATCACTTCAATCAATCAATCGATAAATCATTTCAATCATTCAAAACTTAATCAAATGTTCACGTACTCAAGTAGGCGAATATTGCATTTTAGTAAAAGAGGCATGCTATATCTCCCCAAGATAGGTTTATGAAAACTAGTATTTAAAAGAAGGGGGGCTATTGAACTCACCTTACCACAGGCAATGGCAAGGAATCACGACCGACACAAACTTGGCATCATAAGAGTAAATTCACAGACAATATCCAAAGGATTTTGCGTATGAAAACCGCACGAAGGTCTCTATAAGCCGGCAAGGCTTTATCCCAATACTATACTTCCTCAGCCGACGAACAAATCTCCTAAGCATAATTTACTCCATCGATTACCCAATCTGATACGTTGATCAACTCATTCGGTTATCCCGTTCAATAGTGTGTTGTGTTTGCGTTTCGGGTATCATTGTGTTTGTGTGTTGGTGGGGGTTGGGGAGAAACACGGACATATACTCAATGTGAACTCACGCCAATACTTAAAACAGCGAAGCCAACAAGAATCGAGACAAGGACTCGAGAGTACTCACACCAAAGGAGGTGAATAATGTTCGACTTTAATCAAAAACGCGGGTCAAAAAACTCAATACGAAACATACCGAAGTCAAACTACATCATCCATCCAAAACAATCATACTCAAATGCGTACTACGTAGGGTCAACCTTGATGGTCAAAGTCGATATTTCAAGTAACCAGAGGACTTATTCAAGAAGGGAAATTCGTACGAATATTGGATCGTATCGTATTTGCGTAATACGACAGTTCAACAATTCCTTCGACATACACGTTGTTCAATTTCATAGTTGTAACTTATACTTAGTTAAGAGTGAATTTGGTAAGTCGGTTTTAGGGATGGGTCACCTTATTAATATTCTCCTACGACACGCTCGTTGGCTATACTAATGAATTTAACCATTCAATTAGTTCGTAATCGTGTCAGGGGGTGATAATCTTAATACCCAACCAAATCCAGTAACTCGACGATACACGGTACATGAACCTCAATACTTCCTGAAGAGGGTAAGGTCTCGATAAAACGTGGCTCCTCGAAACGATTAGCTAACCCGTATATGTCCACAAATAAATCTTGTTGTTTTATTATTTTTAATAATAATTATCTTACGATAAGGTTTCGGCCGTTATAGTTCTTCCTTGATTAAATCTTAGAAATATTAGACGAACGTTGGTCAACGTTTACTAATATTTCTTGTTAATTCTCCTAACGTTATATAACGCTCACTTTAAGATCTCTAATATTATTATTGAATATTATATTCGGTAAATATGAGAATAGACGATTATTAATTTAAAGTTCACTATATATATGTATATATATAAAAAACTCGTGTCACATCATTTAATCAAATCATTTATTATTTCCGCGGTTATTACTCGTTTCGAGTCATATTTATCACGGGTCAACATAGTCAACATTAATGGGTCTAAAGTTCATTTTGGCTTCGGGCGGAGGTCACACGGGACAGAAAGTCTCGGGATGACACTCGACACGCTCAAATCATCACTAGCATTAAACATATGTCGAAGCCTGGCGAATACCCATTTGCCCGCAATCCAACTTCACGGAATAACGGGACCGAAACCTAACGGCCGTTTCTAACTTATCTTCGTCGAATCTAAAAAATTATTCAGCACCGAATAATACCACAATCCACAACCAATGCTTGCCAAACCCTAACGTCTTCGGGCCCCTAGCCTCGGCAACAACACAAACAAGGACAGGGACAACAAAAGAATCTCACAAACCAGAACGATAACAACGGAACAACAATATCTCGACACCATTCCCAATCCGGAATTCCGACTCTTAAAACTACAATCCATCTTCCTTTCATAATCCTAAACCTCAGAACCTAAAACAACAATCCAAACATTCCCAACACGAATTCCGAAATACCAAATGCCCCATCCAACCGAGACTCAACTCGCGACAACTCGGACTCCAACAATAACCTAAGACTCGACCAGCAGAGAAATACTCAGCCGTGAAGCTCAAGCTCACGGCACAGACCTGATTTGCGACCAAGAATAAACAACGGTGTGCACAACAGATGAGCACCAAACTGGATTAATAACTTCATTACTATTTTTTTCATTGTGTTATCATATGGGAGAAGCCCTCGAAACGTGGGCTATATAACTCCCACCGTGGCGGTATAACAACAAAGATAGTGTGTGGCGGTTTCTACTTTAAAGCTTCGGTGCATCCAAAGAAAACAATAGGAGAGGGTGTGTTTCACGACTGTGGAGGCGCGTATACCGAGGTGGGAGGGTGCTCTGGGCGCGTGTGCTATGTAGAAATGATGGGAAGGCTGTGAGGATCACCATGGTGGTGGCGGTGTGGTCGAGTGACCGGCGGTGAGAGCTCAAATGGCCGGAGTTTGGCCGGATTTTATAGAGGGAGATGGGGTGATGTTGTCGGCTGCAAGAGAGAGGGAGAGCAAGTGAACCCTAAAAATTATATAAGTTGTTTATATAGTGGAAGGGTGGACTAGAAGCAAACCCTAATACTCCCTCAAGGACCAATATTGCCAATTCTCTTATATTTTTAACGATACGTGAAAAGAACTAGTAAACCGCGACATAACTAATTCCCGAGTCTCCGAAATTGTTCCCATCAATCTTAAAATCATTTTTCCATAAACTTTGATTATAAATACTCATATCTTTAATTCTCGTCATCCGAAGTAAATAATATTCGTGCTTTATTCGTTTTAGAGTCAAATCTCGCGTAAAATATTCAAGACCAGATATCAATGACTTACGGACTGCAGATAGGCTTATATATCGAGCAGGATATCAAAATCCGAAATTTGCGGGTTGTCACAATAGGCGAGTTCGTAGTAGCTTAAATCTTCAAATCATAAAGGTTGATTTGTTTTTACCATGTTCCTAGCTGGTGGGATCCTGTGTTTTCATATAAAAACCCCGGGAAAATTGATATCGTCACAACATAGATCAAGAATAAATCCATTGCGTAATCGTAATTTTCAAAGAAAAGTTGTTTCATGCTCAGTCTCTTTGAATATCTGGCCTCATCATGAACTTGTAGAAACGTAAGTGACTATTGTCATATAGTTTATCAAGTAATTGTTAAACAAGCGTAAACTTGTAGAAAGAAAACAAATTGATTTTTACATGTTGATCAAATTTGATTTCAGCTCCAACAATGGACAAGTTGGAAGTAACTATTTCAGAACCTTCTCGAGCTGCTTTTGCTCGATAATATTTCACAATTGGTATGTTTGGGAAGATAAATGCATAGAGAAACGTGCATTGAAACTCGAAAAAAATAGAAATAGCAAGGAATACCACTGCAATGAGAAAGAAAAACAGTGGATAAGATGCCTCTCAATTTAAATAATGACTAGAGTCTCATCATGGACATATATATGTGCATGACTTTGCCGATGATAAGAAAAGAAAAAGAATAGTATATTTACATGCCCCTTTACGTAGTCCATTTTCAACATTCTTAAACGCAGCTTTGGTGATTAGCCTTAGAACAGATGTGAGAGCTCCAGATGCAGCCATACCAGCAACATAAGACTTTAGATAATAAATCAAAGAAAAACGGTTAGATGTTGTTTCCATAACTAATTGAAAAGAAGAAAAATACAAAATCATTAACTTGGACAAATTCAGAGCACATGAAGGCCAAGTTTCCGATCATCCCTCCTTGTATATGAGCATCAGCGATGCTAGAAACCAAGACTAGAAGGCATATTCCAACATATTTTCCCATTCCACCCTTTCCTGAAGTTGCTAAATACAACTACACAATTACATGTGCATCATAACACAAACATTAGATTAATAACATGTTTAATAAGATAAAGTTGTATAACACTAAAAGTCTAAAACCAACCACGAGGAGGCCAATATTACTCGTCGTAAAAAGGACATGTCCAATGAGGTGACGTTTACTAGTATCGCCTCTTGTATCCTTGCACAAGAAAATTATCAGGATTGCTATGGCTAATGGTGCATAAACGATAGTGAGTACCCTTACAGGATGATAATCCTGTGTATAAGAAAGGCAAACTATCAAATTTCAATAGCCAACTTGAACATATTGTGTGTATATAAATAGTGTGTGAATTTGTTTTGAAAAGACACTTACCGGGAACACTTCATAGAAATAGTCACCTAGCGTTGAAATAATATTCCATGATAAAACAGTACCAAGTCCAAAAATCCAGCACATTACTACTGCACTCCATTTTCCCTGAAAATAATATAAACATGCATTATACACGTACATAAGGATGTTCTATTTTAGTTAATATTAAAAATCAGTGTTGCAAAAATCGGCCGAATCGGCCGATTAATCGGTAATCGGCCCAGGACCTTGGAGAGAATTCCACGGAAATCGGCCGATTAATCGGCCGAGTCAAGAAAATCGGCTGATTAATCGGTAAAAAATCGCTAATCGGCCCTGGACCGCCTCAGTACCGATTCACGATTTTTGCAACATTGTTAAAAATAAAAGTATACTTACCTTAATCTCCAATGGAGTCTCATCTCCTGAATAAACTATAGTCATGGTTTTGCTTTCTCCACAGATATTCAATTATGTGAGGAAGATCGTGACTACTTAAACATATGTCATTAGTTAAAAAAATATATTACTATTCAATAGAATTTTTAAATATATAATATTATATGAAATATAATATATTATTTAAGATGACGAAAAGGAAAATTTTATGTAAATAATGTACCAATGATACAATCTATATTATATATCCTTTGCTAAACACCAAGAGATCTATAGTCGATCTTTTGTTAGTTACCTAATAAAATATTATAACATTTGAAAAAGAACAAAGATAAAGGGATGTTTAGTTTGAGGGTATGGCTTTAAGGCTGCTTTCTATGCAGATAGGAGAGCTTAATATTTGTACTAGCTCTATCTATCAGGAGAAAATGGAGTCTATTTCAAAGCAAAACATTAACTGAAGGATGCCCTTGCCTATGGCCTCATCTTCCCATTTTTTGAGTCTTTAGTTACTGAGAAGACTATTTGTGTAGCTTAAAAACTTAGGACACCACTATTTTTAAAGTTTAAGTGAGTGACTTTCATTCTCATTGTAGTTGTTTGATTAGTCAGTTTCATAATTGAAAATGAGGATCAAACCCTTGAAACTAGGCATTTTATATACCCACCATAGTTAGTGGGCTCAAACCTATTCCAATTACCATACTAATAGTGATTCCAATTATAAATCAAACACCCCTTTAGTTTTAAAGTAAGCATGAATAAGTTACACTAATAGCCCATTGACTATTTTCCACTTGGCAATTTTATCATAATCTAGTTTACTCTATATTTACAATATAAAATTAAAGCTTAAAACACTTTTAATAAAAGTACACAACATATAAAATGAAATCGTGTACCATATTTATGTTAAATTTAATTCATGTAACGATATAAGATTGATTATATCTTATTGGAAACTATAACTTGTTTTAAGTTTCGACTAATCTTCGCTTAACATTACTAACGTCTTCACTTGGATAATTTTCAAGTTTTATTTCAGCAAACTAACTTAATATATGGGTGCAGAGAGAAAGTGAAAAAAAAAAAAAAAAANAGTTAACGATTTAAAATGTAATAAAATAATTTAATATTTAATAGATTTTATTACTTTTTATTTAAATATGTATACAACAACAAGTGATGCGCACATCACAAAATCACATTTCTAATCATAGTACAACATCACATATGCATGTTTTATGATCGGGGACGGAACTTGAATGTTAATTATGATATGTGGACACTTTTTGTGGGACGAAGAGAGTATTTAGTTTAAGGAAGCTGATATACACTATTTTGAAGTTTTTTTTATTAAAAGTGACTAATTGGGTGTTTACTAAATTAATTGGTTACATATATAATATTTTAAGTAGCCTATTATTAAGGAGATCTTCATTAACATATTATGAAAATTTTGGGCGTACATTTATCTTATTATATTATAAAGATTTTGGTCTCACATTTATCACTGTTAAATAAAGGAAAAATTAAACACAATTTAAAATCATATAAAAAGAAGTAGAAAATATAAATAGGTCAAAAAAATTTGAGAGTTCCACAACCTCGGTCTCTTTTAAGAGTGTGTTTGTTTTGTGGGTATGGTAATGAATAATAACTGACATTTCCTTAATAAATGTTTGGTTTGTGGGTTTGGATTCCGAAATTGGTAATGATTATCATGAAAATAGGCATATTTCAAACCCATCATGAAAGATGGTTTTCTTTCTCTTCAATCATACCTATACCCATACCTGTTCCCATTCCCATTAAAAATAACCAAACGCCTCCTAAGTTCCATGTTTGTTCCATACACCTTCAATTTTCGTTATCATCCCCTTTCACCATTCTTGACCACATCTCCTATTTTCTTTTCCAACCCCACAAGTGAAAAACACTCTCTTCTCCTTCTCCATTTCTTTCTAAATATAACAAGCACTAATACAAAAGTTAGAAAGAAATATTTCCAAAAATAGAATGTTAATCAGATTTGTTCCTAAACCTTCTTCATTTCTATGTTTCATAANCAGTTGTAAAAATTGAATATTTAATCGTTTGGTTTGATTATGGGACTTAATTTAGGTTCTTTTATGTGGGTAGTGTTTAGATTTTTAGATAAGGTATATTCAAGAATCTTTATAAGGTTGAATAAGACAATGTTTGAATTTGACTGCTTTTGTGTTTGGGAGCAGAGTTTAGGGGTGTTTGGCATTGCTGTTTAGAACTCCTTTTTTGAAAGGTGAAATGAGCTTTTTCGAATTGTTGCTTCTTCCAAACTGCTTATCTTTTGTCTGATAGGTGTGCGTGTGTGCCTGCCTTTAATAGAAAATGATAAGAAAGCATTCGCAGTGGCGGGGTGACCCCTCCCACTACTGTTGGCCTGTTGCCACCTTAGTGCCGCAGCACCTCCCACCACTTTCTCACCACTTTGTCTTTTACCCCGCAATGGTCACTACCCACCCCTGTCCATTAATAACACAAAATGATAAACTAAAACACACACAAATCGTTCACCAAGGCTCAGTCTCCCGGGCCCGATTGAGCATGTTTTGCTCGTCGTCACCAAGAGGTGCAATTGTGATCGCTACCCTGACCTCCTCCCACTTCGAATGCTCTTATTTAGTTGTCTTTAAAAAAACTAAAAGCCGTTTTAATAAGCAATTCTAAGATACAAAAAAGTTGTGAAGTAGATGGTTGATTGTCTGAGTGAGTGTATGTGAAATACATGCTATAAAAGGATTTACATGTAAATTGACCCATAAATATCATATTGCCATGACCAGTTATGTTGTAGCTACTGACCCCTAAAGATAATACGAGTTGGTGAATTACTGTTCGAAACACTAGAAACTGATCATTTACTACTCGCCAACTTGAAAAAGAAATAGTCGGATATTCTTTCAAAACGCAATGCAAGACACCAGTGTTGGATTGTATAACTTTGGGAGATGTTTTTGAGATGTGTTTTCTTGGTTTTCAGGCAAATTCAAGAATACTTTTAGGATCAGTTTGAATGTACGGTCCATGTCAGCTTCAGCGAGTTCTTCATCTCCGTCGCCTGTATTGCCGGATAAACAATTACAACAAGTTGATAATGTTTTAAGTGGCATAGAGGATGAACATGGAGGTGTTATTGTGGAAATGTCCAAAGAACCTATGGATCCAGTTATATTTACTTCTTTACTTAAAGCGTCAATGCTACATTGGAAACAACAGGTCATTCCCGGCTTCACTTGTTATCTGTTACTTTTTGTTATATTGATGTGTATTGGTTGGCCCTTGTTTCTTATCCTAAATATGATGCCAGAAAATATAGTTGTGGTTATAGTACAACTAAAAGTGCTATCGATTTTGAGCTCTTTTGTTGAAGTAAATAAAATTGTAGCAATAAGTTATCATTTATTGTGTGAAATGAACTTATGCGGTTCCTTTGATGAATGTGTGAGAAATATTGATTACTTAGTCCCTAAAGCTGCTGCCTGCTGCATTAGTGCAACATATTGAGTAGACTCTTGTCTGATTAAATATTTGCATATGGTATCCTTTGCGACAGTCAAATCGTTTATTACTAACTGTGACTATTTTTTAGTGAAACAATAATTAAGACAACCTAACTGCATAACCGAGAACCTAATAACTATCAGCCATATGAGAAAATATGCACATCTTGACTCTTGTCAGAAAACTCTGACCTAACTAACGCCATGTCTAAGCGGGCAAAACTAATGCATATGCCAATGAAACGACATACAAACTAAAGACAATACTGCAAATAACAAGTAGATTTGGCATGGACACCATATTATCACTTGCAAGTACCATAAATATTCCTCTGTGATCATAATATACGTTTTTGAAGATTGTTGTTTGGATAACGGATGATTATGGATCACAAATCTTTTTGTTGGCTAAATATGCAGTTATACATGATCCTCTGAGCTTCTTTATGTTGGTGTTTTATGATTTTTTTTTTTTGTTGCAGTAATATTTCTTGAATTTAAATAACATATACATTGAACACAAGGTCGACATTTGTGCAGGGTAAAAGGGGCATTTGGATCAAACTCCCAATTGAGCTTGTAAGTCTCATCGAGCCTGTGGTTAAAGTAAGTTGGAAGTTACAATTTAGGTGAAATTTTTTCACAGCAACTTTTTGTGGATTATATTTTCTTACTTATATAACCTGAATTTATCTCAAATTCTTTTATGTTGGTCGCAGGAAGGTTTCTCATATCATCATGCGGAACCAAAACACTTGATGCTGGTGCATTGGATTCCTGAAACAACAAATACATTACCAGCAAATGCAAGTCATCGAGTGGGTATTGGTGCTTTTGTCATGACTGAGAAGGGCGAGGTATGCTGCTTATGTAGTTCGTGCCCTGTGTCAGTGTTGTCTTTTTTTTTTTTTTTTTTTTTTTTTTTTTTTTTGGGGTTTATTGATGTGGATTATGTGGAAAAACATCACGGAAAAATAATTTGATATGGTAATTATGTTGAATTTGTGTCTTTAGGTTTTGGTGTGGTGGCAAGGAGGAAGAGTGGGAAAATTTCCAAGGATTCCGGGGGGTATGGAAGTTTCCCTAACTGGAGTTGTTTGATTGAGGTATGCCCATTTGGTAAATTTTACTCATTACGTGTCCCAAAAGGTATCTTCACCTCCGGGGATTGGAACATAAAATGTTTTGAAATTCTTTAACAGGGTGAAATATTTGTTGATGCGGGGCGGTAGGAGTTTGAAAGAAGAGGACAGGAGTAAGGTCTCAAATCCTGCAACATCCTATTTAAGTTTTAAATTTAAAATATGAGCGTTGACCTCAGAAGTCAAAGTTTCACCTCTTTTTTTTAATCGTTAATTAGGGAAAGTCACGGTTTGACTTGGAAACAAATTCTGTGAACTAATTGGATGTTTTTGATCCTCTTCAGATTGGACACCCAAAATTCGTGGGAAAAATATTGGCATTTCAGGTAAGTGGCTGCAACATATTTGGGGAAATGATAGATTCTCTTTGGTAACCAAATGTTTATTCATATATTATTAGGTTATCTAACAATGAAAGATCCGAACTAATAGATCTCCTGATTGTTTGAAAGGATAAATAATAAAATATAGACTTGTAATCATTGGTACTTATTCATTGGCATCAATTTTCCTTTTCGCTCATACTATATAAAAATCAACTAAATATATATATTTCACAATATACAAATATTATATATATTTAAATAGAATAACTATTCTATTATAGTTTCAATATTATATTGTTAATCTCTGTAACCTATAAATTTGACAAATGTAATCTTAGTCAGGGACTTCCTCACATAATTGAATAGTCTGTAGGTAGAGAATGGCACAACAATGACATATAGTTTATTCAAGGAGATGAACCCATTGCAGTAATTATAGGTTCAGTAGTACCTTCTCTTAGGTAACAATGTTGCAAAAAATCGTTAATCGTGTTTAGCT
>LBNU01010247.1:28775-42556 GCA_014162995.1 Artemisia annua
TATACTAGTTATAATACCTGTGCACGCAAAGGGTTTTTAAAATTTCGTTTTGATTATGTATTATTATCGATTAATAAATGAATCGCTTAACATGTTTCAATTGGTTTTACTTGGTGGACTAAAAATAAAAAATCATATGTATATATGTTATAATCTACAGTACCTATTATTTTAGAAGAATGCTTTTGGATTAAAAATTATATTTTATTATTCAAGCAAATCACATGATAATACTTGACTTGCATGACATGTTAGTGATATATGCTTTTAGTTTTGCAAACTCATACTATCAATTTACGATGTGTTTTGTAATTGTGGTCTTTCTTTACTTATATTTTCGTTAAAATATGTAGCATATTTAGGTAGCTTTGAAAATTGATTTATTTCCTTGATTATAAATAACCATCATACTGTGTTTACTAATGTACCTTTTTGTTTAGAAAATTACATTTTCATAAGTTTGTGCTATTTACTTCTCATGTTTGATCATAAAATTACCAAATTAACATAGATACTCACACTATAGCATCTTTATTTCATAAAGAGAAACAAAAAAAGATGTGATGGGTAGAACTCAAATTTAATCTTACATTTATGTCTAATGTGTAAAAATAATTTTTCTCTAATACCCAACTATATAAGGAAATTATAATTACTTGTATAAGTAAATTATAAATGCATGAAAAAAATGACAAAGAGTACATTCACAAGTCTTTTAGGATTGTTTGAATTCTTACCGACCTTTCGCTTTAGTGCAACTTTCTTTACAATTGGCCTAGATCATCAAGGTAAAAGACACTCATATTTTAGACCGTTGGTTGATACCCATAGTGTTATTAATGACAGCAAACACCTGCTAATTCATATCACAGTAACTCGTGCTTACCATTTGATATTTATATTCCTGTTACTAATAATTTAGCCGTATTTAATATTCAAACCCGCATACGCATAAATTAAACTTTTAAATAGAATAACATGAGTCCTTATTTAAAAAAATATGTTCTAATGGATTAAAGTCTACAACTAACAATATTAAAACTAATTCGCATATTTACAAAATTTTGTAATTTAAATAGATGAAAGTCTGAAATTAATACTAATACTCATGTCATTTTAAACAAAGTTCATATTATAAAGTATAAGGGGTATAAAGTGTAAGGGGTTATTTGTGCTTTTTCTAAAGTTATTAAAAAACATGGAAACTTGTAATTTTACACTTAGCTCCATATATTTTATGAAAAATTCACCACTAAAGTTTTATTAATTACTTCCTCTTTTTTTAAGTTTTTGTTTTCATAAATTTGACACCTGTATTTTTATGCATTTTTTTTCCTAACTAAATTTCTCCACCAAATTTATTAAGTTTGACCAAAATCAATTTAATTTTGACTTTCTATTGACCAATCATATTGCTCGATTTCGCCTACGTGGCAAAATCGAGTTCTCCTATTGGTCTAATTTTTTTTTCAATGAGAAGGGTTTTGCAAAAACACTCTGAAATGATGTAATTCTTTTATTATATAAAAGATTACCTATCCAAATTGGGTGCAAGGCCCTGGTCAAAGGGTATAGTAGGTGTACAACCACAAGAAAGTTGACAGTGTTTCAATTTTATAATATACTCTAGGTCTTAATATGCAATTATTAATTAAAACCCCATGCACAAGCTTAACATTTTTGCAGTAGTAGTATAAATAAACACTCCAAAGTTGGCTGGTAGCTTTTCATTGTCTTATATTTTGCTTTGCTCCTAAGTTTTTTCTTATGTATTCCCAAACGCAAATGATACTGACCATTTTTCAAGGACACACCAATATCATGACAATCTTGTTATTCATATTCTTGGTTTTTCTCGGGGCTCCGGCAACGGCAGCTAGACATGATGTTATGGAGGAACTCTTTACACATGATGAGTTGAGAAGGGAAGCTGGATACGGTGATGAGAAGCTCTCTAACGTGGTCGTCAGTGGTTCAGTTCTATGTGATTTTTGTTTGGATGGAACTTCTGTTCGTCAATCACATCCTATCCCCGGTACGCATTTGTAATCCATAGCTAATCAGTAATCACAAAGGTGGCAGAATGGATAATTGGGTAATTAACAATCAAAACAGGCTAAGGTTAAACGGTTGTTTTTTATATGCTCAAAACGAGTTGGGTTGACACGCTGCAAACATGCTATGTAGTTTTATTAATCGTTATTCAACTGAAATATCACTACGAAAGCTATGTCGTTATTACTATAATAATCTTTTTTTTAAGTGATAAGAGGTTATAACTTAGGGGATATTGGCTGCAATTACTTGCAACTTGCAAGCAAATCGCATCATACTGATGGAAAATTGAAGTAAACCCTTTTAATATAGACCTTTATTTGATAAAAAATATCTCTAAGGTAAAAACGGGCAGGTATGGGAGGAACTGAAACCGCTGATGCAAACCGCTCTCCATGAGCCACAACACATACAGAAAGGTTGATTAAAGAAGTGAAATGCAGTGAAGATATTCCTCATAACATATAAGCATTTAAAAAAAAAAAAAAAAAAAAAAAAAAAAAAAAAAAANTATATCAGGAGCATCGGTAGCAGTTTCATGTGATACAAACAGGAAGATGAGTAAATCAGATTGGGTAAGAGGCAGAACTGATGAATATGGGGACTTTGTCATCGATCTTCCTTCCCATCTTCATGCAATTCCAAACATGGAGAAGATATGCATAGTAAAAGTTTTGGAGCTACCAAAGAGCTCTCCATGCCACCAAGCTTTTATGGGTGAACACACAGGGATAAATTTGGCATCAATGAAGAACGGATTTCGAACATACACTGCTCATGAGATTTATTTGACACCTAAAGATTCACAAGCATGCATGAAGAAACAAGCCACATTCTAAGAAGAGACCTTGATGATGGTCACGGCTCATGATAGAAGGCGCTTTAGTCACAGCAGTGAGTTGTGGAACTTGATCCTGTTTTATATGTTTAAGTTTATGCTTTTGTGCGTGAGTGGGTGTGTGTGTCGCGCGTGCGTACGCGTTTGAACGAGTGCATGGAATCTGGAACAATTGAGATGATGTACATATTAAACCGCTTTCCATAATGTAACAATTCACATGTATTCGATACGAAATACAATCTTTTTGTCTTTTCATCCAAGGGTATTTTTAGTCTATTATTTTAGTCTATTCATTAAATTACATATGCTGCGTAGTTCCATTAGCTAGCCTAAAAAAACTGAAATACCTCGACAAATGAAATTTATAGATTCTGAATTGGCCACATTATGAATCCTCAGAAGCAGCCTCTTGTTTAGGTGCCGACATGATATAGTTGGCTACATCAGCACAACATTTCAATTTATCTGCTTCTTCATCTGGGATCTCAATCGAAAATTCTTGCTCAAAAGCCATGACAAGCTCCACCCTGTCCAGGCTGTCAAGGCTCAAATCTTTCTGAAAATCTGCTAATTCTGTCACCTGTTAAAATTCATATCCACTATTCAAGAAGACATTTGGTAGCCTATACTTGCTCCTATTCTAAAAGAAAACATTTGATCTATTATCTCAATATAAATATCAAACTATGTTTACCTTCACTAATTTCCAAGTGAAATCGTAACTTAATCTCTTTGAAAAGTCTGAAGTAACAAAACAATAATCTCGAAACACAATTTAATCATCCACATATTAATGTATGATGTTAGTGGATAAAAGTACCTTGGAAGCTTCAGTCTTGTCAAATTTCTTCACAAGCCCAATGACTCGAGCTTTTACCTCATCATGGCTTGACCCGGCGGATGTGCAAAGTTGTCGGCAAAAACTGCTAGTTGCACTCCCATCTTTCACTAAGATAAGTTGTCTTCTAGAGACCGTAAATCTTAAATGCCTCAATAAGGAATCTCTTATGCTTTGCATATTGAAACGAGGCGATATTTTCTAGAATCTGTAATTGAGTCAGGACGCAAAGAAGCGTCAGTAACTAAAACGTAAAAAGGGGAATCACAGGACTAGGAAATCGGAATAAGGGAGAATGTAACGTGGTGTTTGAATACGCATTATGGGTGTGTAAACAGTGTTTAACGGAATCTTATAATTAGTTCACTGATAAAAGCTACACGTAAGTAATTTTTTTTTTTTTTTTTCATTTCCCTAATTAGTAATCACTTCCTTCTATAAAATTTAATTATAATTTGCTGTTTAAAATAGTTCAAAATGGCTATATAAAGTTGGGATAATATTTAAGCATTTAGCAAATTCTGATTATATATGAACATATACAACCCCGAGAGGGTTTTCCAGAGATGGCAAGGGAAAAGGGTCGGAAACGGTCACGGGAATACCTCATCCGTTTACCCGTTTAGTTAATAGTGTTTTCGGATTTGGTTATTTCACAATTAATCTCTTAACAGTTTGTTGAATACCAGATAAAAGAATGCCATTATGCTACACATATCTTACGGATTTTTAAGTTATATAAATTGTAAAAAAAGCTACAGTAATAATTAGTACAAATAAGCAGATAAGGGAAAGATATTGCATTATCCAAACATTGCAAACTGCTTATCGGCTTTTACATTTAAGCAGATACAAAGCAAAATGAAGCAATCCCAAACACCCTCTAAATAATGATAACAAGAATCAAGTATTATTACAGCTATTTTCTCAATAAATTATATAAAACTGACCATTTGACCCCTAAAAAATCATAGCTATTAACAGCAACTATATAGATAGATAAATGAACATTCATTTATAAAACTATACCAACATAGTATAAGTTATTAAAATAAAAGAAAAAGGATAGTGACCTTGTTTGGTTGTGGGGATTCCGGCGTTTGCAGCACAAGTAGCCCTGGCGCAAACAATTGTTGGTACTTGGTTAGAAGCAATTGGGCATCCGAGTTTTCATGGGCCATTTCAACCCATTGGGCCAATAAGTTACTCATCCGTCAGAAATCTGAAGTCCATTTCAAATTGCACTTTTAAAGTTTTAATAAATTCTCACTAATCTTTTTTACTTATAATTGAGACGGAGTTAGTATTTTGGGATAACCCAAAATAGTAATGTTGACTTATAAATTGAGATAGGGAGAGTATATCGATAATTGACCCAATTGAGTCGCCGGTTCACCGGATCACAATTTTAACTAGTTCAACCAATGGGTGAAACCGGTTCTATATATATGTAAACTTTTCATAACATCTTCACTAGGTCTTTGTCCGATTTCGATCTTAAATCCGGTTGAAACGATAAAAATAAGATGACCGG
Source organism: Artemisia annua (assembly GCA_014162995.1). Classification (NCBI taxonomy): domain Eukaryota; kingdom Viridiplantae; phylum Streptophyta; class Magnoliopsida; order Asterales; family Asteraceae; genus Artemisia; species Artemisia annua. The sequence continues at coordinate 34,044 of LBNU01010247.1, forward strand.
ATTGAGTTTTGGTATTTTATTTCCATATCAACCATATTAAATAAGAAATATACAAAAACAATCAATTTACAATTTTAGTTTACAACAAATTAGTAGTTCTAGTTTACAACAATCAATTTAAAAGTTAGTATCCTATCTTTATTAACTAACTTTTAAGTCAAGCAAATATAATATCAACATTAGTCTATAACTCTACTTTGTTGTTTTATCAAAACTTAACCACATTAGTCACACCACTTTTACTATTCAATTAAACTTAAAACTTTATAAATCACAGTATGTTTGTTCAAACAAATATAGCACCCAACCAAACACAAATTTTGAGTGTATCGAAAACGAAATGACAAAAGGGTTTCCTTAGTTTTAGAGAAAAGAAAAGGTTTTTGTTGTTTCAAGCAAAGAACAAAAAGGACAAAAGTCATAACACGGCTGATTTATTAAACCGGATCGACTCGGGTCAATGAAAAACCGCCGGCTCTCAAACAAGCAAAAACTCGGCCACGTCCGGCCCGGCTTCCTAAACGGTTCCTGGCTCAACCGTTTGAACCCGGCAGGTCAACCCATGTTTTAAAACATTGGTTTTAATATTTAATTTTTTTCGCTTAACAAATGGTATAACAATATATTGTACAAGTCTATTTCACATGTTCGCACCCACAACCATTAAATTAGGCATTATTGAGACACAACACTTGTAGTCGTACTAGAGTTAATATATTGGTTGGTTGAATTTGGGTTCGAAGACAATGAAGTTGAAGATGAAGAACATAAACGGTGCATATGCATCTATCATCTATGTTATGATGGAAGATGGAAGATGGAAGATATGAAAAGTATATTACCTCAACTCAACCTTCACCCTTTATTTATTAGGGATAAGGATTCTTTCAAGTTGTAAACACAACTTGAGTCAAGTTAGGGCATTATAATTAGCTATTGGATTTGATCCGGTGGCTCAAATCAAAAGAAGTTCTTTTGATTTTAGCCATTGGATCAAATCCAATGGCTTATAATGCCCTAACTTGACTCAAGTAACTTGAGAGAATCCAAACCCATTTATTACTAGTTGGATACCTGCGCGTTGTAGCAGCTGGTATCCTATGATTAAAGTTTAGGCGCAAAAAAAATAACAATGATGAACTGATTAACTGGAAAAAAATGATCTTAGTAGTTCAACTTTTTTACTGGTTCCGATTATTAAAAAAAGTCATTTATGTTTTATAAGATGGATATTACAAGAAGGAAAAAAAAAAGTCAATCACAATCCGTTACAAGAAATTTTTTGTTTAAGAAACTGAAGAGGACTCGGGTCGACAATAGCATAGGATGGAAGCTCAGAATCACGTTCAAATATCTCAATTTCTTCTGGACTCAAGGTGACCGTGGCTTCAATACCACCACCTTTGGGTGTATCGTCAAGATCTATAAACCTGTTGAATCCTGCGTGCATATTATAGAATCATATTGGCTTTTCCCACCCGAAATCCATCTTATACATCCCACTATTCAACAATGTTACGGTTCAGATTTGATTAAGACCAAGCTAAGCTCGATGGGTAACCAATCCTCCAATCAACGAGGAAAGCTAGGGATTTAGAATATCTTTCGATGAGGATCGGTTAGTATGTAATATGAAATAGTGAATCACTGATAGAGAGATTTGGAGAAGAAGAAGTTTTATTATTTCATTCATAAACGTGATATGAGTACCATTGCTGAGATATAAGCTAACCACCGAGACATTATAGCTATTATTATCATTAGAGACCTTGTACTTAGAAATATAAAATAAATGACCCTAAACTCGAAATAGATACATAACAAACAGGATGTTTGAAACTATGCAGTCTTGTACATCAACGACATCCATCAGATGGTTTAACCCTGTTAGGAATTCAATTTTTCATATTAAAGACTCGGTCACCCCGAGTATGGTTTAGCATTATGTAGCTCATAGTATTTATCGTTAGTTAGTAGTAATTTAGATTAAGTAACATCGTGGAAGACGGACGGGTCTTTACCCACTGCATACCCGATCCACAGCCCGAGAGATGGGCGTTTTGTAATAAGTATAAAATACCCCTCTCCACACGTGGAGAGGGTTGGACCTTCATTTACAATCTAATACATTTCAAGTTTTCTCTCAAGGCTCCCACTCCTTCACTTTCTCTCTCTAACTTCTCTCTAGAATTTTACATACCATTCGATCCTATAGCTCAAACCAAACGTGTTTAAGATGGGTTAGTATACTACAATTGGTATCAAGAGCCAAGGTTTCATCCTAGGGATTGTGTATACTCGGATTTGTTGCTTGGTTTTGTGGTTTTAGTTTGGTTCGAATGTTTTTAGTGCTTTTCCTCCTAGTTTGATCTCGTTAGTTGGTTTTTGTTGTAGTTTTCTTGTACTTTCTTGATTAAGAGTGTTGTAGGCATCTTGTTTAGCTTTTGGTTAAGTTATTTCATCATTTTTGTGGTCATTGGAGGCATTTTGGGTTGATTTTCTTACTAGCGAGTTGACACTCGAAGCTTGTTTCATAATAGGGGGTTGACAGATTTTGTAGCGAGTTGTGGTTAGCTGGTTGACTGTTTGCTATTTTGGGATAAAAAGACAAACAACTAGATAGCGACTTTTTTGTCTTACTGTTCCAGCGAGTTGTCAGACTTGTACTATCGTAAAGTTAGCGAGTTGACAGCAGCGAGTTGGTTGTTCTAGCGAGTTGGCTACCTATCCTTTAGCGAGTTGGTGACCTCCAAATCCAGCGAGTTGCTCTAATTCAAATCCAGGGAGTTGCTCTAATTCAATTCCAGCGGGTTGATCAAACGTGATTTCAGCGAGTTGACCTCTTGTAATTCCAGCGAGTTGATCCAGTATAATTCTTAGCGAGTTGGTAATAACAGTAAGTTGCTATTCCTAGCTGGTTGATGATTAGCGAGTTGGCTATATATCCTTTAGCGAGTTGGTCATTTGTGAAGTGTGATTTTTGTTCTAAGTTCTCCACACAAGTTCTAGTTAACGTTATCTTTCGGTTTCTTTATTTGACTTTAGTAAAATCCCGAGAAAGAATCGATTTCTCGGTTTAAGTTACGAGAATTGTAAGATCCCTTCCAAAGATTACATTATGACTACCATAGCTTCAACTGATGACATTCAAGCTGCCGGGTCCGATACCCGACCACCCATGCTTGACAGGACTGACTATAAGTCATGGTCTCAATGAATTTGACTTTATTTCCAAGGCAAGGAGAATGGTGAAAATAATCTAAGATCAATTGATGAAGGACCGTTTCAATTGGGTACCACATGAGATGTTCTCTCCACCAGTGAAGACGGAACCATCACTTATGGAATTGACAGACCCCGTACCTACAATGATCTTAACGAAGCTGAAAAGAAAAGCTATGATGCAGATATTCGAGCTTCCAACATTGTGATACAAGGATTACCCAAGGATGTCTACAAGCTCATTAACTTCAACACAGAAGCCAAAGCCGTTTGGGATAATGTCAAAATGTTGCTAGCTGGTTCAGAACTTACGAAAGAAGATCGTGAGTCTCAGCTGTATGATGAATTTGAGCATTTCAAGATGAACCCTGGTGAAAACATCACAGATTACTATGTCAGGTTCCACAAGTTTTTGAATGACATGGAAAATAATCCGAATGACAATGCCTAATATCCAACTTAACTCAAAGTTTGTTAGCAACATGTCACCTGAATTGGATTGATTTGTCACAGCTGTTAAGCTCAACAAGGGACTCAGAAACACCAACTATGAACAGCTCTACGCTTACTTGCAACAACATGAAAAGCATGCTGTGTATGACCGTCAATTGAGAGAGAAGCTCACCTCAACAACAACGACTGATCCTCTTGCATTTATCTCAAGTGTTCATGCACTCTACCAAACTCCACTTGATCAGATCAGTCACCCCTCTACACAAGCAACACAGAATAATTCACCCGTTGGTCAAACATCCGTTCAATCAACAACAAGTATCAAAACCAATCAACCTGATTCGAGGTATTCTCACACTGATATGATGATTGACAATCTCTCCAACCAAGTGTCATTGCTTGTTCAACAATTCAGAGCAACACTACCTCAAACCAACAACCAACTCAGAACCTCATCTAACCCTCGCAATATGGCTGTTGTGGAAGATGGACGTGTTGTTGTTCAAGGAAGGCAAAATGTCAACCAAAGGAATGGAGTCCGGGGTTATGCTCAGAATAGAATGGGGAATGCTAATCAGGGACAGGGAAGACAACCCAGATGCTATAACTGTGGTGGGTTAGGTCATATTGCAAGGAACTGCACTCAACCAAAACGTCCTCAGAATTCTGACTACTTCAAGGATAAGATTTTATTGACGCAAGCACAAGAGAATGGAGTGCCATTGGATGAGGAGCAGCTGTTGTTTCTCGCATGAGATGAAGGGAATACATTTGATGCCGATGTGGATGATCAACCAGTTTAGGACTTAGCTCTCAATGATCCAAACATCTTCCAGGGAGAAGATTGTGATGCTTTTGATTCCGATGTTGATGATGAACCCACTGCACAAACCATCTTCATGGCCAATCTGTCTTCTGCAGTCTCGTCACCGCAACAATCTGGTCCCTCCAACACATCCATCATATCTGAGGTACTTAAGTTGTATGACACCTATGAAAGGTGTGATGAACCGAAGATTCTCAATGAAATACATCAGACTAATGTTGCCATGACAGATGATGATGAATTGGAAAGCAACAATGTTACCCTAGTTAAGCAACATGTGGATCACAACAAAGAATCTGATGTATCTTACAGAGCATCTTCAGTTATATCTGATGATAATGTGATGCATGAGCAACGGATTCATGACAAAGTACAACAAACAAACGATGTGGAATTAAATGCTGCTGATATGGTAAATAGCAATGTTATCCCATATGAACAACATGTAAGACACAACGTCGAATCTGTTGTAACAAGTGATGAATCCTCTGTTGATTTTAATGTGTGTGAATTGGATGATTACACTGCAGTTGTTCCTGATGATACCTTGACCACTAGGATTAATATTCTTAAAGATCAGGTAACCTTTTATCAACAACGTGCAAAATTTGAGCCAACTGAACGTGAGCAAAAAAATGGATTGGCAAATGTGTACATATATAACTGAACGGAACATAAAGGAAGAAGCATTAAGAATGGAAATAAAATCTTTACAAAATTAAATTGATCAAACTGATAAACAAAAACAGGAGATTCAAAATAGTGTAACTGCACTAAAACTTGATTTTCAGAATAAAGAAGCTAAACTCTTAAGTGATTTTTCCAATCTTAAGGCGTTAAAGAACAAGCATGAAAATAAATTATACACACAAGGCCAAACCATTCAAACTGCTCAAATCATACAAAAGCACATTAAACTTAGGGATGATCATAGTGATAAAGATTTGGGAGTGCCTAAAACTAATTTCCTTAGGAGCGTTAGTGTAACTCAACCTTCTTTATACGATGCTAATGTTATGCTAAAACCTGATCATGCCCCACCTGATGTGTCGTCTAATAAGGTGATTGATGAGATTGAAACTGTTAATAGAGAGAGATTAGATGCTAAAATGAAGGATCCAAAGTGCATTAAAAAATGTGTCAATATCAAGCCTCATAATTACTATGAACATAATCGATTGACTGTTTTTGCACCACAGACTAAGTTAACACCAAAACAGATTTTTTGGCCCTTAGACGTTGAGAAAAGAAAAGCTGAAGAACTTAAGGCCAAAATCCCTCTAAAGTGTGCCACCCCAACGGTGTATCCTCCCAATACACCGATGCACCTAGTTCAGTTAACTCTTCCACACAATGTAAAACTCTTATTAGCATCTACGTTCTTTGTCAAATGTTCTCTGATTTTGATAAAACATGTAAAAAGAGAATTACACCAACGGGAATTACTGAGGGTGAAAGGGGATTTGAACTTACAAAAGAGTGTTATTTAACTGAAGTAATCCCATTTTTTAAACTTGTCAAAGAACACTTTGAGGGCATGCAAAAATCCCTTGAAACTGAAGTAACACAGATGAAAAAGGTTTTTAAAAATGTGAAAAATGAAGGAAAACAAATTGCAATAGATCTTCAATATAGTGAAATTGCGAGGAAAAATACTCTTATCATGAATGACAATCTGATTGCTCAATGTATTGCACAAGATGTATTTTAAAACTGCTACTGATTCATCATTAACTGCTTGTCAATTTCATGAAATGTCTGTTGCACCAAATGTTTTCCAGAATCGTATTGTTGAGCTTGAGGGGGAGAATTTAAAACTGTATAAAAAAAATTCTATACGACGATCATGATAACATGGTCAGGCATTTTTCGTAACTAGAAGTTGATAACCTTAATTTGCAATTAAAATATCAACATCTAGAAGAAAGGATTAAATCACAAATGCCAAGACATCTGCGGATGCTCCTGAATTTGATGCATATTTTGAATTAGCCAAACGGGATGAAAAAATTCAAGCTCACACTAACACGATTCGAAATCTGAGGGCTCAAATTGGCCAATTGAAATCTAATATGAGTGATGTGAATGATTCCCATAAGCCACAGTCTGCAGATTCTCAGAATTTTCAATTTCAAAACATCATCAACAAACTTAAACATGAAAATGAGTGTTTTCAAGCTGAAAATTCAAAAGTCAAACAACATTACAAAGAGTTATATGATTCAATGAAGACCACATGTGAAAATACCAATGAAAAAATAACATCTTTGTTAAATGAAAATGAAAATCTAAAGACCAGGGTGAAAGGGAAAATGGTAGTTATTACGAGTGATAATGTTGTCTCAATGGTTTGTAAATGTAAAAAATATGCATGTGATGCCGTGAATATCCCGCTTCCCCTTATGAATAATGAGTTAGTCCATAGTGATTACCTTAGACACCTTAAGGATTGCCTTGACATGCTTCGGGGAACCATTGAAGAGAATAAAATGGTGAGACCAGTTTGTTAATACAAATATCGCTTAAAAACGTTATTTATATTTTACGATCTTTGCTAAGTTTTGTTAATAACAAAGTGTAAACTTTAGTTTTAAGTAAAACATGATTTTAGTTTAAAGTCTTGCATAACTAGATTTTTGCTACATTTACATTTCATATAAAACACAACATTTTCATATTTCTTAAATTAGAAAAGTCACATCACCATTTATGGCAAGTTTTGTCATATCACATTTATGGAAAGATTGTGTGGTTGACTAAACAATGTTCTTACACAAGGTTTGTGTGTTTGACTCTCTATAGGGTTCTTACACAAGTTTTGTGTTTGACCAAGTATTTATGTAATGTGACTTTGGATGGTTTGACAAGTTATGGCAAAACATAACTGCAGACCTGGCGGAACCCTCGTGGTACACGGGCGGAACCCTTGTGAGGGTTCCGCCATATCCGCCAGGCTTGAAGTTTGTTTTGCTATAAATACCAAGCCATTTGCTAGCATTTTTCTTTATCACTTCTCATCATATTTTGCACATACATTCATCTAACCCTTAACCTCTCATTGTTGTGAATACTCTTTTTGTAGCAAAGAAGTTCACAAGTACATATAAAGTTACAAGTATTCAACTCAACGTTGCAAGACTTGTTAGCTTAGCATTGTGTAGACTTTTGTAGTTTACACTTCATTTGATTGTGTGTTATAAGTTGTGATCGGTTAGTATTTTAGGCCTTAAAATACATAGTGTTACGGGAGTGGTTGTACCCTTGGTAAAGAACTCGACATCTAGCTTAGTGTCGGTAAAATTGTAAGCGACGTGTAAGGTTTTCTCCGCCGGATAAAGGAGCTTGTTGACTAGTGAAAGAAACTATCGAGTTGGATACTCGGGGCGTGGACGTAGGGCAAGGAAAAGAGAGTTCCTTGTAGCCGAACCATGATAAACAATTGTGTCATGGTTTGATCGTTTCTTTCTTTATACTTGCATATTGTATATTGTCTTTGTGTTCATATCTTTGATTAAACGGAAAGTTTCAAAAGACAATCAAATTAAAAACGGGTAAACTATTCAACCCCCCTTCTAGTTTTCCACAATTGGCATCAAGAGCTACGTTACTCAAGCTTTTAAAATATATTGTGTTTTAAAACTTGAAACGATCCATGGATTTTGAAAATTACAAAGAAGGGCAATCTATGCAAAGACCACCACTTTTTGAAGAAAATGGTTTTATCTATTGGAAAAACCGATTTGAAACTTACGTGAAATCTAAAGATATAGATTTATGGTTTATAATTGTTGATGGTGATAATAATATTACGAACACTAAAGATGAAGATCAAAAGAAATTAATCGCTAAGAATAATGAAGCTAAAATGATGCTATATAATGCTTTGCCTAAGAAAGAGTATGAAAGAGTCTTTATGTGTAAAACCGCTAAAGAAATTTGGCAATCTTTAATAGTCACTCATCAAGGAAATTCACAAGTTAAGGATAACAAAATTGTTCTTTTAATTCAACAA
>LBNU01010248.1:0-25494 GCA_014162995.1 Artemisia annua
TTGTCTGCCATAGACATCCTGCATCCAACTTCTTACTATTCGCACTCGCAGTTTAATGTTGTCTTTAACTGCCGATAATTCATTGATAAACCCTGAAACATATGTAGCCATGATTGTTGTGCTTGTTGAAAGTGATAATTCGAAAGGTTAATGTGGTAAAGAAAAGAAAACTTACTTACATTATATAGGCAGAAAATTACTAACATTTAGGAAAGTGTTAACAAAAAAAATTAGGAAAGTATTCTCCTAATTGTTCTTACTATTATAACATTATAATATGAATTTTCCCCAATTTTCCCCAGATACTAACATTATTAGGGTTTAAAAAAAATTAAAATAATTCGAATTAAATTAGGGCTTTAATAAATTATTCACATATTATAATTAATTGACTTTTATAACATTATAATAAGCATTTTCTCCAATTTCCCCAAATACTAACATTATTAGGGTTCACAAAAAATAAAATAATTCGAATTAAATTAGGGCTTTAATAAATTATTCAAATATTATAATTAATCAGCACAAAAGAACATATACAACAAACCAATTTACTTTTTATAACATTATAAGGAATTCATAGTCTAAATCGAAACGAAATTGAAACAAAATTTAAAGGAAAATGAAAAACATTAGATAACTTACAGATTTTTGAAGAATAACCAAGTCAAAATGGGCTGGCAAATCAACATCTCTATCAATGAGTTTACAAAAATAATTGAAACCGAAACGTAAGGAGCAAGTGATTGGTTGATTTTCATCCTCAAATCCGGTTTTATTGATTTATAGAAAGAGTTTTTTTGTATGATTTCTTAGAATAACAAACGTAGGGAGCAAGAATCGGATAAAATGAAACGCAAATTTCAATCAAGGATGAATCATAGAGAGGAAGATAGATTTGAATCGTATAGGGGAAGATTGAAGAGGAGCGTATACCGTGTTTAAGGAGGAGCGTTTTATTCAATGTGTTTAATAGGTTAGACCAAAATTAAAACATTTCCCAGGATAAAACATTTGACTATTGTAAAAAATTAGTGCATAAAGGGGGTGTACATTGATGCTAAATTAGGAAGTCCACATCATAGCATTAAACGAGTTTTTAATGCTCCATGCTTAGGAGACTTGTCCAAAAGCTTATTTTATTATATAGTATAGATAGATATAGATAGATGGTATCTTTAAAACCCAAATTTAATAAATATAAGAGTTCGATTTGAAAATATATTCTTCTGATTAGCCAATAAAAGTCAAACTGAAACCAATTTTGGTTAACATTGAATGAGATTAATTTTCAAAAAATACTAGAAAAAACGCATAATCTTGTGAGCTTCTTTTATATACTTTTGAATTTAAGTGCACAACGTTATATTCGGATTGTTAGAATTTACAATCAAATCCAAAACTCTTAAAGAGGGGCTAATATTGATTTTATGTACTTGAGTGTAATATTCTCAATTTTCAATTTATAAATTTAACAATTAACCCATATAATTTTTATAAAAAATTAGAAATTTTTTATAGTTTTTATTAATATAGTAATTATTACTATAATAATTATTGTTATTATTATTAAATTGATCGTAATAGTAAAACTCCGCATAGTACGAGGTGTAATATCAAGCTAAAGAATTCGTATTGAGACATGCAATTAAAACCATGAGATTTGGACTAGGGCTGTAAACGAACTGAACGTTCAGTGAACATTTCATGAACCGTTCGGTAAAAAGTTCGTTTATGTTGTTTATTTATTAAATAAACAAACATGAACAATATTTTACGTTCGTGTAGTTAAATGAACGAACATGAACAAAAGTCGCGTCTGTTTATTTATGTTCGTGAACGTCCGATTATGCATTCGTTTATTTTCATTTATTTATTTATGTTTGTATATCATATATTTTAATTGTATAACTTTAAAATTGGTTTGTTTAAACAAAACAACACTTATAAAACAATATATTGTGCATAATTCAATAATGTTTATGTTTGTTTATCTATTTTCACTTATGTTCGATCGTTTATGTTCGTTTACCATTCGTTTGGTGTTTTAATGAATGAACATAAACGAAAATGACAACTCATTTTCTTAATAAACGAACATGAACAAGAAAATCCGTCCGTTTAAGTGTCCGTTTATTTGTCTGGTTAAAATTAAATGAACAAACATGAACAAGGCTCCGTTCGTGTTCGTCCGGTTCGTTTACAGCCGGACTTCAATACTATTAATACAACAATATTTGTAATATTGTTATGAAATCAAATCAAAAGTTAACAAAACTGTGAAAATAAATTACTACCAGAACTTATTTTCCGGCAGGAGTTATTTCCCCTTGTTCCATAGCTTCTGATGTTGCCGACACTCCACTAGTAACCCCAGCCTTCATACCATCCTTTGATGCATCATAAGAAGCATGCAATCCAATGAATAAATAGTAAACAAGCAACAAACCGGACCAACCCAAAAACCTCAGAAAAGACGCACCATCAATCGAACCCATAATGAACACGTTAATACCAACACTTGCCGATGGTAACCATGGGACCAACGGCACACCCCACAGCTTTGGCTTCCTTGCTTGCTTCACCATCAACTCAAGACCAAGTGTTGCCAAAAACCAAACACCACCCATAATCGCATACCAAACCCAAAAGTTCACATCTAATGACCAAAGTAACGATAGTCCAATAGCTGATGAGATGATCAAACATAGTAACAAGATCAGTTTGTTTCTGTCTGGTTAGAAACATTTCTAACAACGTGAATGATTGTATAAGTAATGGATGTGATTGATCAGCTGAAGAATCAATTAATCTTATTATCTTTTATTTAATCGGATCTGGAAGACCTAATACGTACTCTATGTATGTGTGAGAAAATAAACCATTTTTTAAAATGTACGAATGACTGATATCGTCATTAAATGATAAGTGAAAACAATAAATAAAATGTACATACTAACATTATAAGTTTAATTAACCATAAAAAAAACGGCGCCGTTTAGCTATGGGCTTTTCCCGCCTTTTTTCGTGGGCCAATATTGGCCTTCTTCTCCGGCCTGTTTTCCAAAGCCCGATCCGTTTATGCGCTGAATAAATGATAGCGGTGGAACATTCTTGACACACACATACACTACGCCTACTACTTTCCTCATCTCCCATCACGAATCCGGTTTGTTAATGAAGTTGTGGTAGGTATGCCTGATGTCAAAATATGGTATTATGGCGGCGGCGATGTATTCTTTGATATATCACCAAAAATCAGGTAAAACCCATCTCATCCAATTCGTTTATGTCAGATTCAGTTACCCTTTAAAAAAACAAATAAAAAAATAGACTTTGTTGTTTCAAATAATTTCAGGTATGTGATGGGTTTGGGTTTAATTGTGTTTAGGTTTATGGGTTGTGAAATTTTGGGTTTTAAGAAATATAATTAATTCGGTTTGTAATTGAATTGTGAGTTATTTGCAGGTAAACAGGAAGATTGCTATGGTGTTGGAAATGCTTTTGACTATTAAGGGTATGGTGTTTTTTTTTTGTTGCTTTTGACTACTAAGGGATTTGTGTGATTTGTGAAATGGCTAAATGGGTTTTATGATGTGAACATCAGGATGAGTAATCAGACGGTTGATTGGGCCGACAACTTTTTTTTTCAGTAAGTTTATGATGAGCTGTTAAATGCTTTTGTCTCTTTGATTCGAGGGGGTGTTTGAGATTACTTAGTAAAAATGCTTAAGTGATAAGTGTGGTTTGACAAAGCGGAGAAGTAGTTTGCGTGTTTATATAGAGGGATATTGATTAATGAAGTCATTTGAGTTGCGTTTTCTTTGATTCAAAATGCATAAGAAATACTAATAGTTTATTAACTTGACGACAAATTATTTTGGGTTTTTTTATAATTCTGAAAAAAATAGTCTTTTTTACTTATTTAAGTTTGTTTAATGTTTGAGTTTTTTGTTCAGGATAGCTAATGGAGGGTGATATTGGGTTGCTGAAACATGATTCTATCACTGTTATGATACATATGGCAAGTTTTTCCTCACTTGGTTATACATTTTTACTTTGGTTTGGATTCATGGTCGAGTGTTTCTGATTATCCTACTAAAAATGAAGCAAGCGAATGGTCAAAACTATAGAGAAAAAGGCAAAAGAACATGGGACTAAGCCAGTAAGGTATACGATAAGGGTATTAGAAAAATATGAACATAATAATATCGAAATGAAGTATCCTATAAATATGACAGTGAATATGAACCATTGTGTATTAATATGTTGTTGTTTGTGCATGTAGTTATTTGGAAATGCTCACTTTTGATCATAAGTTGAGAGAAAATCCAAGGTATGAAAACAGCTAAAGCGGGTTTCTCTTGATTACGTGCTTACAAGGTGCCAAAGCTCGGTAACCGTCTTTTTTTAAAAAAATGGAAATAATGTGTATGATGCTTCTTCTTTTCAGGTACTTAGATTTGGAATGCATACACTGGTATCATGCCTAACAGGAAAAATGGTAACTATCATGGTATGGGTCGTTGAAATTATGCAGTCCTGAGCCCGATTTGTCACTGTTGTATGGATTCAAGCGTATGTGACCCTTTATAATTTTTTGGGTTTAAGACGTTATTAGATTGAGCTCTTGCACTTGAATAAGTACATAAGCTAAATTTGATAAGCTTCTATTCCATATGTGTATACTGACAGTTTTCTACCAATGATTGTAGGCAGTGACCGTGCACCAATGGTGACTATTGATACAAGCAAGTTTGGTGCAAAGGTATGATTGTAGATTAATGGTTATAACATATATAGGTGATAAAAGGTCAGGCTGACTACAGGTGAATAGGGGTTTCGGTTTATACCTTTTGTTTAGAAGTTATAATCTGATTTTTCTAAATTGTGACTACGTTTGATTTTCTTGTAGTTGCCACTCCTAAGCAGATAAGAGAGGTTATGCGAGTCGATGATGGCCTTACACTTTACAAATGCCGAAGTGAAAAGCAATCTGCATGTGAGTGTTAATGTTTTATTCTCAAAAAATTTGCTGCCTTTTTGACATATTTGTAATAACGGTTGCCAATTTAGGTTCATTTTGGGAGTACTAAACATATGTCGTTTTCGTAACCGTTATTTGCAGATACATGGATGCCATACACGAAGACTTCTATCTTTTAAGACAATCAAATTGAAGTAAGTAACTTCAAACAGCTGATGCCACTTATTTCTTCAATATATGCTTACTAAATAAGGTGATTAACATAAGCATATGAGTCACAATCTAACTTTTCGTAACTCTAGCCGACCCGTGGAATTTTTAGGATATGCATACACATATTACCCGTACTACATAATTCGCACAATTTGATTTAAGTTCTACGAAAGTGCGGGCTTTCTATCATCTCTTTTTAATGTCCACATCATTTCTGCAGTTCGTTTATGGTGGCCGCGAAATAGCCTTCCATTCTTTTCAGTGTTACCCTTTCGCATTGGCAGTAAGTGGAGCGCCACAATCCCATTCACCATTTTTGCACTACAACCATACAGGTATGCCTTTCTCGCTTTTTTAGTTGTGACCATTATCATATAGGTGGAGCTTTTGTTTTAAGGTTTACTATCCAACTTATGCCCGAAGTGAACTGTTATCCGCAATGCATTTGGAATTTGGTTTTAGAAGCAATGTGCAAAACTGGATATTCATTGCGTATTTCAATTAAAGGATACACGCCTAGAAACTGACTTGAAGTAATGAATACAGGCTAGCAAATTAGTAATAGCTTCTGGAAATTTTTTACCAATAGCTTTGTTATCACCTAATAGGATGCACTTAGCATTATCTGTCAAAACTGATTATTGGCATTGAATACCCGTATACAGGCATGTTACAAGAGGCCTTAAATTTTTTGATTACATGTCCCAAACTGCTTGGTTTTTTGTCAGTTTTTTTATTTCATATTGTGTCTCAGAGGCCATGAATGGTGACCAAGACGATGTTTGGTAATTGTTAGCTAAGTCGTTATCTGTTATCGTCACTTTATAGTCTTACTTTATACCCGAGACAACAACGCCCGGAAAATATGGGTTCTATCTAAATGGTTCTGGTCAATCATTTAATGTAGTGGCCGAGTACCTGTTTTGTAAGGAGGCAAGATATAATCTTCTTTTATTCACGTTCACATTTAGCAAACGTATGTTTGAACTGATTATTAAGTGTCCTGCACAATCTTTAAATTTGTTATTTACTAATTATTTACATTTTATTGATAAGCAATGTGATTGTGATTGTGCAGTGTTGTCAGAACTTCAAAACTGGGCGTGGTGTCTAATTAGAGCGACTGATATATATATAACGGTTAGTTTTCTGCCAACGACTCACTGCAAATCATTAATTTTCAGACAAGTAGCTAAGACATAATAACACTTGGTCCTGATGCGCAGTGGCTGACCTTACCATGGCCCAATGAAGGATTTGGTTTCAGTTTAAAATTTGATAAGTTATGTAAGTTTGTGAGTTAATTTTTTATAGTTGAATTCCTTATTTTAGCTTCTGATATATGAATGGATCCAGAAACGATGTATTTTAAAATTACTACTCTGCTCATGCAGAAAACTCATCAGATATGAAACCACTATTTTTCAGAAACATGCGACATTTTGCGGATTGCTTATTTTAACTTGACAGAATTCTAACGTGGTTCTGACTATCGTTTTTAATCAGTAGGTTCTGTCTGCCAAACGTTTTGTTTACTTTTGGCTATGCGAAAGTCCCGAGATCTCTAACTCCTACTGCTGGTAGGGCTGCAAAAACTTAAAAAATGATGGTGAAATCAGACGCAAAACTTTGGGTAGGATACCTGCAGCAGGTGCGAGTGAAAGCCACGATACGACCATGACTATTTTGCGTCAAATAATGAATTCAGGTGTTGCACACCCCAAGGTAAGCCCGGTTGTTAGCACACAATTAAATGAGGGATAGCTTATTAATAATGCTTCATTGTGACAGGCCCTACACCCATGTACAAAGAAATACTACAAGTTCTGTTTTGGAAAAGTCGTCCAGCACTCAACCTCATATTATTGGATCATTTAGTTCATTACGTTCACATTTATCATTAGATTCGGAGTTTGGAACAATATGTTCAGGTCAACGAGACGCGAGTTAGTGCAGATAAGATTTGTAAAACCATGTTTATATTGAGAAATGACATTAGCCATTCTAGCAGAAAAGGTTACATGTCTTATATTGTTTGTCTTGGAAAAGTATTTTTACCATTATAAAGGCTCCATGAATTCAACACTTCAGTTACGCATAAAATGCTTTATACTGAATTTTGTTCGGCCAACTTTCTACTTAAAAAAATACCGCAAAAGAAACCGGCCCGCCCGCAACGCGGCGGACCGGCGGCATTCTCGTTTATTATAAACTTCTTATATCTGACGAAAAAGCTACACAAAGAGATATTTTTTTCCTTATACTTAGACATGCTCAAGTATCATCTTTGTCCCGTTATTTTACTTAAGTGAACAAATGCCTTACATTCTTTTAGGATCAAACCAATCTTTTATTCTCTTAGGTAAAACACTTATTTCGAAGCTTAATTGAAAATTGTATCTTTAAAACCCAAATTTAATAAATATAAGAGTTCGATTTGAAAATATATTCTTCTGATTAGCCAATAAAAGTCAAACTGAAACCAATTTTGGTTAACATTGAATGAGATTAATTTTTATAAAATACTAGAAAAACGCATAATCTTGTGAGCTTCTTTTATATACTTTTGAATTTAAGTGCACAACTTTATATTCGTATTGTTAGAATTTACAATCAAATCCAAAACTCTTAAAGAGGGGCTAATATTGATTTTTTATGGACTTGAGTGTAATGTTCTCAATTTTCAATTTATAAATTTAACAATTAACCCATATAATTTTTATAAAAAATTAGAAATTTTTTATAGTTTTTATTAATATAGTAATTATTACTATAATAATTATTGTTATTATTATTAAATTGATCGTAATAGTAAAACTCCATATAGTACGAGGTGTAATATCAAGCTAATGAATTGGTATTGAGACATGCAACTAAAACCATGAGATCTGGACTTCAATACTATTAATACAACAATATTTGTAATATTGTTATGAAATCAAATCAAAAGTTAACAAAACCGTGAAAATAAATTTGATACAAGTAGTTGTAATCAACCAGAAATCAGTTATGAAATGTGGCTAATTATAGAAAACAAACAGGGAAACATATAAAGAAGAAATGATTCCGTATTTGAGTTCTTGATTCACAAAGTTGTAATGGAATTAAGAGAGAAGAAGATTACAATCTGAATTAGTGAATGAATTACAAGTGAGATGATAGTTTGTGATTTATACAAGTGAAAAGGGGAAAACAAAGCTAAAC
This sequence comes from Artemisia annua, assembly GCA_014162995.1. Lineage (NCBI taxonomy): Eukaryota > Viridiplantae > Streptophyta > Magnoliopsida > Asterales > Asteraceae > Artemisia > Artemisia annua. The sequence continues at coordinate 8,405 of LBNU01010248.1, forward strand.
TAACTTTCCCGCCAATTATTGTAACTAACTTTTGATAGCGACGTGGCAGACACGTGGCTTTTGGTTTGAACTAGACTTTGGCGTGTATCAATCCATCCCTCTTAGAGTTTGACTTTCCACAGTCAAACTTGATTTTGAGCAGCCATCAACTCATCAACTTTAGGATACTTCTTTAGTAAATCTGTGTACAACTCCCATGTGGCCTTTTCTACACTGCCATTAGACCATTGGACTAGAACATATGCCACAGCCTTGTTATTCGTCTTTCCAAGTCTTCTGTCCAAAATTCTAACCGGAAACACTGACATCAGACCTCTATCATCACACATGGGCAAAGTACCAGGTTGATCCACACCTCCTTTACAAAGTTTTCAAGTACACATAACCATCACATGTCTAATTTCGAAACATAGCAAGTACAAATTGGTATTTAAACATCAAACATGCATGCATTAACAGGTTCATACCATACAGTCATAACAAAAAACCTAGGATTTAACGACAAATGTTTTTGTACTAATATGATAAACAAGAGTACAAAACTAAAAAAAACAACATATGGAAATGAGGTTGTGTTGTGTGCGTATATATATATATATATATATATATATATATATATATATATATATATATATTACAAGCATGAATAAATATGTACGGTATGTACCTAGCTAGTATATGTTGACGGAATCCTTGAAGAGTTGGTCGGCGATGAAATGAGTGAAAATAAAAGTGAAATAATGAATGATGGAAACGTTAGTCACTTGTGAATGAGAAATATGTGTGAAACAAAGCGTATTAAATCTTACTATCTTATAGAGGAAGGCCTATTTAATATAGAAACTCTTAAAATTCAGCAATCTAAGTTATAAAGCAAAAGTACAAATAACTAAAACATATTTTCATCTTAAGCTCAAAGTACAACTAACTAAAATAAAAATACTAACATTAAATACAATAAATAAATCATTATGTACATTAAATACAATTAATTAATTGGTCAATAACTACAATTAATGATTTAATGCGGTTATTAAAAAGAGTGGTGATACAATCACAAAACAACTTTAACAAAGAAGTCCCACAAAAGGAGATGTCACTTCATCATCGGCTTATAAATGAAAGGGAAAAATCTTTAATAATGTACCATACTTGTCACAAAAATTACTTTCGTGTAGCGAACAAAAAAAATAGTCTTTCTACCCCTTATACTCGACTTTTTGTCCTTTTTTATGTATTTTCGTGACATTTTTGCCCTTGGATTTTTAATAATTTGAGGGGCAAAAATGTCAATAGTACATCAAAAAGGCCAAAAAAATAAAAATTCAGTACATCAAAAAGCCATTTTTTTTGTTCGCTACACAAAAGTAATTTTTGTGACAAGTATGGTACATTATTAAAGATTTTTCTCTAAATGAAAAGAGAGAGAAGTTATAAAAAAAAATTACACTAATGATGAAGTGCCACCTCCTTTTGTGGGCTTCTTTGTTGAATTTGTTTTGTGGTTGTATCACCACTCTATTAAAAAACACCTCTTACATAAGAAATACAAATTATCAAGCATATTGTACAACCAACTTAAACACAATTTCTGCATTAAATGTCACTAATACAAATAATAAAGCACGTTATACAAATATTCAAGCCAGAACGGGCCATGGGCCAAATGGGCTCGAGCCCGAATGGGCACGGGCCAAACGGGCTCGAGCCCGATCGGACACGAGCTAAACGAAATTCTTGATATCTATAAATTTATTATTAAAAAGAACATAATAAACTAAAATACATGATTCAGCGAAAAATTTATTTCAGTGTACTCGCCGCCGCAACGCGCGGGTACCCTGCTAGTACTAACAAAATGTGTAGTGTGGTGCGCGCGGCGGCGTATAATAGTGGAATATAGTTTTAGCTATATGCTTACCTATTGGAGAAGAGTTACATACCAAACTTATCTTCCCGACTCATACTACCATGCATTTAAAATGAAATCAATCGTTGATATTAAATGCATTTTAATATTTCACCTATTTTTAATAATTTAAGTATCTCTTAAACCGTTAATCATTAAGCGGAAATAATTACACAATCACGACGAGCATTTAATTATCTTTCTATAGACGGGCACTTTGATATACTTTCGACAAAAAAAATTTTTCGTTTTTTTTCACGTTTTTTTCGTCTTTTTTCCTTTTTTTCATTATTGAAATTTACATGAAAAATCACATGTGATATATAATATCACATGTGATATTAGTGTTAAATCATATATGATATTACTGTTAAATGATATATGATATTAGTGTTAAATCACATATAATATATAATATCAGATGTGATATTAGTGTTAAATCACATATGATATTTTCATGCAAATTTCTGTAACGAAAAAAATGTGAAAACACGAAAAAAATAATTTTGTCGAAAGTATATCGAAGTGCTTATCTATAAAAAGATAATTAAATGCTCGTCGTAACGATATATTTTTTTCGCTTAACAATCAACGGTTTGAAAGATATTAATATTTGAAAAAAAAATGATGAAAGTGGGTTTTTTAAATTGTTGGGATTAATCTCATCCATTAGATCAAATAAAGATGGAGGTTGGAGATTAGTCCCTTGGTATGTAAAAAATGTTTTCTCCTCAAATGATCTTAAATCTACCTATTGTTAATAATCTAGTCTAATATAAAATTGTAAAAGTAAAAACTTTAATCTAATTAAAAAAGGGTTATTGGTAAAAAAAAGGCATCATACTTGTCACTTTTTGTCATTGTATGTAGTGTCATTTATTTTTTTTGATTGTAGCACTAACATTTCTAAATCGTGTCATTGTGTGTACTTTGCGACTTTTTAGCCATGTGAAATGACCATTTTACCCTTCAAAATTTGAAAAAAATAAGGGTAAAATGGTCACAAAGTACACACAATGGCACGATTTAAAAAGCTTGGTGCTACAATCAAAAAAAATAAAGGACACTACATACAATGACAAAAAGTGGCAAGTATGATGCATTTTTTTGCCAATAACCCAATAAAAAAATGGTAAACAAAAACACTAATCTAATCAAAATTAGAAAAAAAATGTATATTGTCCTATTTTGTTGTAGAAAGGATTGCTCGGGAGATTGAGAATTTGAACGACTTCAAGTCTTTTTTACCTTCAAACTATAACAAGACAACTAACACTCGTTAGTCTTAATAGACGTGTTTTGTCTATGAGCTAACTCTAATGTCAAAATAAGTATCTGTGTGAAGTAATTGTAGAGATAGAAAGTATAGATGGAAAGAGTGTTTTCAATGCTCCGGCATTAATCGAATGCCCAATCACTTAAGTAGTTGGGTCTATTTATATTACTGTATTTGTTTTTCGCGCTGTAGCATAATGTATTTATACCTACCGAGCTAGTAATGAACGCTCATGTCATGTCTCAAGTGCTTTAGCGATAAACACGGGCAGAGCTTTCGTGCAGGTTGCTGAGTCACGAATTTTGCTATTATATAATGGGTAGTGTGCCTTTCGTTGGTTCATGATGATATTCCCCAAGAACACATCATTGCCTCTTGAACCGTAGAGAGCTCTGCTTGTACTTAGGTAATTTGAAAGAAACATTTCTAACAACGTGAATGATTGTATAAGTAATGGATGTGATTGATCAGCTGAAGAATCAATTAATCTTATTATCTTTTATTTAATCGGATCTGGAAGACCTAATACGTACTCTATGTATGTGTGAGAAAATAAACCATTTTTTGAAATGTATGAATGACTGATATCGTCATTAAATGCTAAGTGAAAACAATAAATAAAATGTACATAGTAACATTTATTATAAACTTCTTATATCTGAGGAAAAAGCTACACAAAGAGATATTTTTTTCCTTATACTTAGACATGCTCAAGTATCATCTTTGTCCCGTTATTTTACTTAAGTGAACAAATGCCTTACATTCTTTTAGGATCAAACCAATCTTTTATTCTATTAGGTAAAACACTTATTTCGAAGCTTAATTGAAAATTGTATCTTTAAAACCCAAATTTAATAAATATAAGAGTTCGATTTGAAAATATATTCTTCTGATTAGTCAATAAAAGTCAAACTGAAACCAATTTTGGTTAACAATGAATGAGATTAATTTTTATAAAATACTAGAAAAATGCATAATCTTGTAAGCTTCTTTTATATACTTTTGAATTTAAGTGCACAACTTTATATTCGGATTGTTAGAATTTACAATCAAATCCATAACTCTTAAAGAGGGGCTAATATTGATTTTTTATGGACTTGAGTGTAATGTTCTCAATTTTCAATTTATAAATTTAACAATTAACCCATATAATTTTTATAAAAAATTAGAAGTTTTTTATAGTTTTTATTAATATAGTAATTATTACTATAATAATTATTGTTATTATTATTAAATTGATCATAATAGTAAAACTCCATATAGTACGAGGTGTAATATCAAGCTAATGAATTGGTATTGAGACATGCAACTAAAACCATGAGATCTAGACTTCGATACTATTAAAACAACAATATTTGTAATATTGTTATGAAATCAAATCAAAAGTTAACAAAACTGTGAAAATAAATTTGATACAGGCAGTTGTAATCAACCAGAAATCAGTTATGAAATGTGGCTAATTATAGAAAACAAACATGGAAACATATAAAGAAGAAATGATTCCGTATTTGAGTTCTTGATTCACAAAGTTGTAATGAAATTAAGAGAGAAGAAGATTACAATCTGAATTAGTGAATGAATTACAAGTGAGATGATAGTTTGTGATTTATACAAGTGAAAAGGGGAAAACAAAGTTAAACTAACTTTCCCGCCAATTATTGTAACTAACTTTTGATAGCGACGTGGCAGACACGTGGCTTTTGGTTTGAACTAGACTTTGGCGCGTATCAATCCATCCCTCTTAGAGTTTGACTTTCCACAGTCAAACTTGATTTTGAGCAGCCATCAACTCATCAACTTTAGGATACTTCTTTAGTAAATCTGTGTACAACTCCCATGTGGCCTCTTCTACACTGCCATTAGACCATTGGACTAGAACATATGCCACAGCCTTGTTATTCATCTTTCCAAGTCTTCTGTCCAAAATTCTAACTGGAAACACTGATTTCAGACCTCTATCATCACACATGGGCAAAGTACCAGGTTGATCCACACCTCCTTTACAAAGCTTGAGTTGTGACACATGGAAAACTGGGTGGATTTGGCTGCCACTTGGTAACTGCAACTTGTAAGCCACCTTGCCAATTCTTTCTAAGATCTTAAAAGGGCCATTTGCTGACAATTTGTTGTAAGGGGTTGGCTTTTTGGTTGATTGCCTATAAGGCTGCAATTTCATGTAAACCCAAACACCTTCTTCAAATTCTCTGTCAGTTCTATGCTTGTCTACTAAGCTTTTCATTCTATCTTGGGATCTTTTTAAATGAAACTTGAGCATGTCCACCACTTGTTCTCTAGCCTGCAAACTTCTGTCAACAGCTTCCACATTACTCTCTCCAGGCAAGTAAGGCATATGGATAGGTGGTGATTGACCATACAACACTTCAAATGGTGTAGTTTGTATGGAAGTTGGTGTTATACCAAAATTCAGCCATAGCAATCCATTGTGTCCACTCCTTGGGTTTTTCACCAGACATACACCTTAAGTAACATTCAAGACATCTGTTCACCACCTCTGATTGGCCATCAGTTTGTGGATGATAAGCTGTTGACATGTGTAACTTGACCTTTAGAACCTTGAACAATGATTGCCAGAAGTTGCTCAGAAAGACCTTGTCCCTGTCACTCACAATGGTATTTGGCAACCCATGGAGTTTATAAGCATTGTCAAGGAACACTTGTGCCACCTGAGCTGCAGTGAAGGGATGTTTTAGGGGTGGGAAATGAGCATATTTGCTGAGTCTATCCACCACAACAAAGATCACAGTTTTTCCATTGGATTTTGGCAGACCTTCAACAAAATCCATTGAGATGTCACTCCAAACTCTCACTGGTATGGGTAAAGGTTGCAATAAGCCTAGATAAGCACTGAGATCAAGCTTGTGCCTTTGACAAACATCACATTCTCTGATCCATTGTTTCACCATTTTTCTCATATTTTTCCAATAACACAGTGAACTTAACTTTTGCACAGTCACTTGCACACCAGAATGACCTCCTACAGACTCATTGTGAATTTGTGAGAAGATCAATTTCCTTAAGGCCTCATTATTACCCACCTCCAATTTACCATTTCTTCTCAATTAGCCATTTGCCCAAGTACACTTCTTTGACTTAAAATCAGGGTCTGCAAACTTTTTTATCAATTCAGCTAACTTCACATCATTAACCCAACTCTCTTCAATCTTCTTAAGCAATTCAGTGTTCACATTAGTAGCTACCAAGGCATATAATTGACCTTGTGCCTCCCTTCTAGACAAAGCATCTGCCACAGTGTTCTCACTACCCTTTTTATAAGCTATTTCATAGTCATACCCCAATAGTTTTGGTAACCACTCAGTTTGAAATGGTATTGTCAATCTTTGGTCTAACAAATATTTCAAGCTAAAGTGGTCAGTTCTTATCTTAAAATGCCTATCCATCAAATATCCTTTCCACTTTTCCAATGCTAAAATAACAGCCAAAAATTCTTTTTCATAAGTGGAAAGTACCTGATGTTTGGGAGAGAGTGATTTACTGAGATATGCCAATGGGTGACCATCTTGTTGCAACACTGCTCCAATTCCATTACCACAAGCATCAGTTTCCACAGTGAACTCCTTCTCAAAGTTTGGCATTCCCAAAACAGGTGCTTGAACCATGGTAGTTTTCAACTCTTCAAAGGCTTATTGGGCTGCATCACTCTACATAAAAGCATTCTTCTTCAACAATGTCGTCAGAGGTTTACTTATGATAGCATAGCCTTTTATGAACCTTCTGTAATACCCTGTCAAACCCAAAAATCCTCTCAATTGCTTAACATTCTTAGGAGCAGGACATTCTTTCATTACTTCAATCTTTGCAGGATCTGTAGCAACTCCTTTATCAGATATTATATGACCAAGATACTCCACTTGTGAGACAGCAAAAGTACACTTGCTTCTTTTTGCATACAATGTATGGTTATGCATAATTTGCAACACCATCTTCAAATGATCCAAATGCTCTGAGATTGACTTGCTATAGACCACTATATCATCAAAGAAAACCAATACAAATTTCCTCAAATAAGGCTTGAAAACCTCATTCATCAGTGCTTGGAAAGTAGAAGGAGCATTGGTTAGCCCAAATGGCATAACCAAAAATTCATAATGGCCATCATGAGTCCTGAAAGCAGTCTTGTGAATATCCGAATCCTTCATCCTGATTTGGTGGTAACCAGATCTTAAATCAAGCTTAGAAAATACCACTGACCCATGTAAGTCATCTATAAGTTCCTCAATCATAGGAATTGGAAACTTATCTTTGACTGTATGCTTATTCAATTGCCTATAATCCACACACATTCTCCATGACCCATCCTTCTTTTTGACCATCACAATTGGAGATGAAAATGGACTTTGACTTGGTCTTATCACCCCTGACTCCAATAGTTCTTTCACCATCTGCTCTATTTCATCCTTTTGGCTAGGTGGATGTCTATAGGGTCTAATGTTGACTGGCGGAGTATTAGGTAGAAGTGGAATTTGGTGATCATGTGTTCTCTTAGGTGGTAAGCCTGTGGGTACCTCAAACACCTCCTTAAACTCATCCAAAACCTCATCAATCTCCTGTGTTCCAATCAAAGGCACTCCTTCCATCTTGCACATTGAAACAGGACACACACAAACAACCATTGAATTCAAAGAAGCATTGAGTTGTGACTTAGGTTGCATCCACTGCAAGGCAGGCTGTGGTGCACCTCTTAGTATCACTTTCTTATTGCCCACATAGTATTCCATAGTCAAATTTGCAAAATTGCACTGAATGGTTCCCAAAGTAGCTAACCATTGTATTCCTAGTACCATGTCAGAGCCCCCCAAGGGTAAGACCATTGCATCAATGGTGTATGTAAGTTCTCCCATAGTCAAAGACAAACCCTGACACAATAAGGTACTAATCATAGCATCACCATTAGCCACAGCATCTTGCAATGGGCACATTCTTTTAGTTCTACACTCCAATTTCTTAGTTGTCTGCACATCAATGAAATTGTGGGTGCTACCGTAGTCCGCAAGCATATGTACACCTTGCCTTCCTACCAAACCTTAGACTCTCATAGTTTGGTAATTATACACTCCAGTTAAAGAATTCAATGAAATTTGAGCCACCATTTCCTTATTATGCTCAATTTCACCTAATTGCTCAAATTCACCCATTTGACCCATTTCTTAATTAGTCAACTCTTCATCCACATTTTCAAATTCCTCATCAACTACAATTTCTAGAGAGTGTAATTGACCACTACACTTGTGTCCAGACACATATTTTTGATCACAATAAAAACAAGGATTTTTAGCTCTTTTCTCCTCAATCTCTTTTTGGGTCAACTTCTTATAGGGTGTTTGGTTTTGCCTATAACTACCTCCATTATTGACATAAGAAGCATTTTTAGGCCTAGCCACATAAGCATTGCTCTTATTCTGATAATGATTCACTGGATTAGCTTTAGGAGTGGGTAAGATAGGAGTATACCTTTGTTTGTTGACCAAATTTGTACTTTCTTGCATTTTTGCCAAACAGTAACACTATGTTCTCAAGTTGAGTAAAAGAGAGTAAAGTGAAAGAAAGTGATGAAATGTAAAAATGCTCATGTTCTCAAGTTTTTGTTAGGAGTGAAAGTGGAAGTAAATGAGTGAAAGTGAGATGATTTTGCATTGAAAACTTTCACCCCACTTTTGGGGTGAAACACAACTTTACTTCATTTCCATTTCTTTACTTTCTCTTTCTTTATTTTACTTTCACTTCCATCTTTATTTTTTCTTGAGAACATAGTGTAAACATCACCCAAGTTAGTAACCTTGAACATGCTGATTGGCATGCTAATTTCCTTCTTCAATCCTCCAATGAACAAGCTAATTGCATAAGACTCAGTCAATTCCAATCTGTTCAAAAGAGCCTCAAACAATTCTTGATATTGTTGCACAGAACCTTCTTGTTTCAAGTTCTTGATCTCAACCATGGGATCATCATACACCACTACAAACCTCTTCAAAGCTTCTTGTTCATATTGTTCCCAAGTAGCCAATTCACCAAATCTTTTGACAAATTGCTGATGCCACACCAAGGCCTTATCATACACATGCATTGATGCCAATTCTACCTTCATTTCATCAGGAACTGCATCAATCTTGAAGTACTGTTTACATCTAAACACCCATCCTTTCACATCTTCACCAGTGAACTTTGGGAAATCAATCTTGGCTAATCTTCCATACTGATTGCCATTGTTTTGATTATGAGGAACATGAGTTCTGTTAACTGCATCAGAACTTGTCCCTTCCCTACTTCTCATTCTACCCAATTCTTCAGTAAAGATGCCTTGTTGGCGCATGATTCCTGCCAATTGGTTGTTAATGCCTTCCATGGCAGCTGTGAACCTCTCATTGAGACCAATAACCGCTTCTTGTACTGACTCAACAGTTGTACGTATATTCACCATCTCACCACTATTACTACCACTCATCAACAATGGGGTAATAACTACTGATTCTTGTTCTTGATTGCCCAAACCAAATGCTACTAATCAGCTTGTTCGAAGCTAGAGAAATTAGCCACTAATGTTCTAGCCTCGTGATCGTACAAATGTTTGGCACCAATCTAATGTAATAGAACAAGAGAAATTAGTGGTGACTAATTTCTTGGCCGGAAATCTCTTGTTTGTTGCCGGAATTGACCGGAGAAGATGACCGAAATATCAAGATTGTCAGTGTAACAAACTTGAAGAGTGTTGTTGTGCCAGAAAAGGGCTCTTGATACCACTTGATAAAGGTAGATGTAATCAACCAGAAATCAGTTATGAAATGTGGCTAATTATAGAAAACAAACAGGGAAACATATAAAGAAGAAATGATTCCGTATTTGAGTTCTTGATTAAGGAAGTTGTAATGGAATTAAGAGAGAAGAAGATTACAATCTGAATTAGTGAATGAATTACAAGTGAGATGATAGTTTGTGATTTATACAAGTGAAAAGGGAAAAACAAAGCTAAACTAACTTTCCCGCCAATTATTGTAACTAACTTTTGATAGCCACGTAGCAGACACGTGGCTTTTGGTTTGAACTAGACTTTGGCGCGTATCGAAATTACCACCAGAACTTATTTTCCGGCAGGAGTTATTTCCCCTTGTTCCATAGCTTCTGATGTTGCCGACACTCCACTAGTAACCCCAGCCTTCATACCATCCTTTGATGCATCATAAGAAGCATGCAATCCAATGAATAAATAGTAAACAAGCAACAAACCGGACCAACCCAAAAACCTCAGAAAAGACGCGATTCTGGGCTAAATGGTTGCTTAAGCATAATAACCAGTTGCTAAAACCTGAATAAATTGTAATTGACGTCACCATTGGCGAACCAACCTTAAGACAATCGGTACTAGTCCGAGCGGCGATTCTTGGTTTCTTCCACCTAAGGTGGCCCCATGCAAACCCCAACATATGCGAAGAAAAGAACAGATGAATGCCTTCTAAAACGCCCGAATCCCCGAAAGGGGCAAAAGGTGCTGAAATGGCGTATGCGCTTTTTGTAGCCCTGCCACGATCATCCAAAAACATACCAGGTCATCGTAAGATTATGGTTGTGACTGATTGACTGATGATCCTTTCACGGTCCATAGAAGCAAGATGCAATTAAATTGAAAACAACTGCTATCGGTCTAAGTGGTTATATACGCGTCTGCTAAAGNACACCAACTGCTATCGGGTCTAAGTGGTTATATCCGTCTGCTAAAGATGTAACATTTATACGGAAATCGTTAGGATCGTGGTTGCATAACGTTGCAAAATATGAAGTCCATGAACGAGCCACACTGGCTCCAGCTACAACGTATTCAAACAGAATATTTCCAGCAGCAATATAAGCTACAAAATCACCAAGCTCGACCCTTAGGTAAGCAAACGAGCCACCAGCAACCGGAAGTTCAACAGCAAATTCAGTATAGCAAAGCACAGAGAGCAAAGCAGCAAAGCCCGAAATCAGATAAGACAACAGGACAGCAGGGCCTGCAAAATCCCGGGCTGCTTCTCCACTGAGAACAAACACACCAGCACCCATCACGGCTCCAATACCAAACCAAATGAGATCGAACCAGTTAAGGGTCTTTTTCATCTCGTTCTGGCTTCGGGCACGCATATCATGGAGCTCAAGTTGGTCTGACGATCGAGCAAGAACCCGGTCTTTTAGACGCGTTTTGGTTTCTAGTAAGGCCTTACCGTAGTTTGACCAGCTTTGGAATGACTCTTCAGGTAAGAAATCATCTTTTACTAATCCACAAGATCTTTTTTTCGGATTAGTAATGTTGCTACCTTGAACATTTCTACCATCTTCACTAAAACTCACCATACGGGTCCTGTATCTGTTTCAGAAGCCTAGAGATAATACAATGGAGTTAAATTAGTTGTGATGAAATCTAGTTTTATGAAGTCAAATTGCTTCTAAAACTCATAACAAAAATGAATTAGTTTCAACATCTAAATCAACCATACTTCCAATTGTGTTCTGTTCTAGTCATTGTCCTCGACTAGGATCCCTTTATGGTTATGAAAAGTGTTCCATTTTAGTCATTTTTAATAAACAAAATGACCATCAAACGGTTATACTTACAATGACGTAGGTGAAAATAGGTAACTATCGATAACTAAAATGGATGTTATAAGAGGATATAGCAGTGTTTTAAATAACGATAACTAAAACGGACCAAATATATCACTCTCATTACTGCGATTACTACAACTGAACAAACAAAATTATGTTGCTACTTTTTGACACTATACCAATTCAAGTCACAAATTACAGCAAAACAGGTGCATTAGCAGGTTGTTCCGTACAAACTAGGTTTTAAGGACACACTACTACAACCTAATTCAATCTACACACGCCGTTTGTAACTCATAGCATTTTTATAATAGAAAAAAAATCCAAAAAACAAATATTAATAACGATTATAATACTGTAATATTCTTCTCTACTCTGCACATGTAGTTGAACTATTTAAGCATAAAACAAATTTCAACAATCACATATATTTTAAAATGATTAAATAAGTACACATAACCATCACATGTCTAATTTCGAAACATAGCAAGTACAAATTGGTATTTAAACATAAAATATTTACATCAAACATGCATGCATTAACAGGTTTCCACCATACAGTCATAACAAAAAAACCTACTAAAGAAACAACATATGGAAATGAGGTTGTGTTGTGTGCGTATACTACAAGCATGAATAAATATGTCGGTACTCGGTACCTAGCTAGTATGTTGACGGAATGAATCCTTGAAGAGTTGGTCGGCGATGAAATGAGTGAAAATAAAAGTGAAATAATGAATGATGAAAGCGTTACAGTCACTGATGAATGAGAAATATGTGTGAAACAAAGCGTATTAAATACTAACAAAATGTGTAGTGTGGTGCGCGCGGCGGCGTATAATAGTGGAATATAGTTTTAGCTATATGCTTTACCTATTGACTATTGTTAATAATCTAGTCTAATATAAAATTGTAAAAGTAAAAAACTTTAATCTAATAAAAAAAAATGGTAAACAAAAACTTTAATCTAATAAAAATTGATAAAAGGAAAAAATAAAACATAAAAAATAAAAAAAAAAAAAATAAAAAAAATCCTATATTGTCCTACTTTGTTGTAGAAACGGATTATTCGGGAGATTGAGAATTTTAAACGACTTTAAGTCTTTTTTACCTTCAAATTCAAAACTATAACAAGACAACTAACACTCGTCAGTCTTAATAGACGTGTTTTGTCTATGACCTAACTCTAATGTCAAAATAAGTATCGGTGTGAAGTAATTGTAGAGATAGAAAGTATATATAGAAAGAGTGTTTTCAATGTTCCGGCATTAGATGCCCAATCGTTTGAGTGGTTGGGTCTATTTATATTACTGTATTTGTCTTTTGGACGGTAGCGTAATGTATTTATACCTACCGAGCTAGTAATGAACGCTCATGTCATGTCTCAAGTGCTTTAGCGATAAACACGGGCAAAGCTTTCGTGCAGGTTGCTGAGTCACTTGTTCGTGACTTCTGCTATTATCTAAAAGGTAGTGTGCCTTTCGTTGGTTCATGATGATATTCTCCAAGAACACATCATTGCCTCTTGGACTGTATAGAGCTCTGCTTGTACTTAGGTAATTTGAAGGAAACATTTCTAACAACGTGAATGATTGTCTAAGTAATGGATGTGATTGATCAGCTAAAGAATCAATTAATCTTATTATCTTTTATTTAATCGAATCTGGAAGACCTAATACGTACTCTATGTATGTGTGAGAAAATAAACCATTTTTTGAAATGTATGAATGACTGATATCATCATTAAATGATAAGTGAAAACAATAAATAAAATGTACATAGTAACATTTATTATAAACTTCTTATATCTGACGGAAAAGCTACACAAAGAGATATTTTTTTCCTTATACTTAGACATGTTCGAGTATCGTCTTTGTCCTGTTATTTTACTTAAGTGAACAAATGCCTTATATTCTTTTAGGATCAAACCAATCTTTTATTCTATTAGGCAAAACACTTATTTCGAAGCTTAATTGAAAATTGTATCTTTAAAACCCAAATTTAATAAATATAAGAGTTCGATTTGAAAATATATTCTTCATGATTAGCCAATAAAAGTCAAACTGAAACCAATTTTGGTTAACATTGAATGAGATTAATTTTTATAAAATACTAGTAAAACGCATAACCTTGTGAGCTTCTTTTCTATACTTTTGAATTTAAGTGCAAAGCAACGTTATATTCGGATTGTTAGAATTTACAATCAAATCCAAAACTCTTAAAAGAGGGGCTAATATTGATTTTTTATGGACTTGAGTGTAATATTCTCAATTTTCAATTTATATAAATTTAACAATGAACCCATATACTTTTTTTAAAAATTAGAAATTTTTTGTAGTTTTTATTAATATAGTAATTATTACTATAATAATTATTGTTATTATTATTAAATTGATCGTAATAGTAACACTCCGTATAGTACAAGGTCCAATATTTATTAAACTTAATTATTGTATTTATTTTACTAGCATTTATCGTTTGTACCATTATATATGGTTGAGTATCTTCTTTTTTCATTTCATGGTTATCTTTAACTAATTCTTTGAATTTGTCAACCATGAAGGTTGAGATAAAGGATAAAGCTAGCCTTAAAAGATGGTAAGTTGGAGTACTAAATACCAAAAGTGTATCACAACTACCCATTATATCGTGAGTTGGGATTGATTCGGTCAACTAAGTTCAACTTCATTTGTTATGATAATTAAAGTTAAATCTCTAATGATATTCGATACTCTTTATTTCACACTAATATTTGTTAGCAAAACGTGAGCTTCAGATGCGTGTATAGTTTATTGAGTAAGATATATCAACGATATTCTTAAACTTACGGAAGACCAAAAGTTTTGTTAAAAACTACTAGTAACTAATATGCTTAATTATATGATTAAACTTATGTGTCAGTATTATGTTGGTGATAATAAGATGACTCACTTCTTCACAAACTAACTTATTAACACATCTATTTAGCCATGAAATTAGTCAAATTTTTAGATCTCCCAATCATTTTATTACTTTTAATTATTTATTTATTTTTATTTATTTATTTTTTAATTGTAAAAACAAAAACAAATGCAAAATGGATCCACATGTACACGATGCAATGATGCATGGTTTGTTCGGTGCATTCGGTGGGTTGGTTTTTCGTCTTTTGGAAATCTGGAGGCTGCATCTACGTCAGGTGTAAAGATAAGTATATGGACAAACTTGCATTTCATTTTTGAGTCAAAGCAAGTGTGTTAATGAATTTTTACAAGGCTATATATGATCAGTTGATTCACGTAAGAATAACATTGTCAATAGTTCGTAAATTACTGAATCAGCTCTACTTGAATTTAAATTGTCCAAAAGATGGACAAGCCGGGGTCGGCTTCTCAGCTAGTTTGTTTCGTTATTAACACGGAGTAGATAAAGCGTTAACCAAAAAAGAGACAATAAAACTAGCTTTTCTAATTCTTGCCATTGTTGTGTGCAGAAAGTAATAATCAACATAAGGCTAAATGTATTAAGGGGAGGTTGGACGCGTTGACTGTTGGTTTGTGGATAAATATTAATACGTGCATGTCTAGTATCGAACTCGAAACCTCAGGATTGCACACATTACAAACGAGAATTAAAGTATAATAATTGATATATATTAAATGTTATATATAATTATTTAAACATTAGAAAGGACTAACGGTCGTTAGTTGTTAACCGTATGGACTAACTATCGTTAAAAGCAAACGAGAGGGACTAAAATGTAATTCGGAGGCAAGAAGGATCCGGAAGGACCCTTGTGGTCCTTTGGCCGGTCGATCACACAAGCAAAGGGGAAACCCTTTGCCCTAACTTGTTCCCAAAGTTTTACAATTAGTATAAATAGAAAACGAGTCATTGTTTTTTACTTTTGCACACATAACCCTAACTTGGTTTTTCTTTCCCTTCCTCTTGCTTAAATCCGATCGACCAAACCCCCTTCAAAGGGATTAGTCGATTTTTGTTTTATCAAAAATCTTGTGTTTGCTAGATCTTGCAATCTCTTTAATTCGTTAGTAGTTTGTGTGTACAAGAACGAGGTAATAACTCACTATAATTATTATCAAGAGATCGATTAACAAAAAGGTAAGGGGTTAATCATTGATCTACATAAACCCTAATTAGGGTTCTTCACGTGTTCAAGATTATTCAAGTTTGCATACGGTACGTTCTTATTTATGTTTATGTTAATCTTTTATGTGTTATAGATGATCCTTAGCTTCCACACTATGTGACTACTTGATTTACTTAATAATATGATTGTCATATTCTATTAATTCTAACATTGTCCACCACACATGCATGCATGTTAAAACATTTCTCTCCCACATCTGCGTTGGTGATCAGTTTTGAGCCAAATCGATCGTTTGATTGATTGACTTGTTTGTGGTGTTGGTTGTGAGCGATGTTTGTTTGTGTTAGTATATTTATGTATAAGTAGGTATATTTAGGTAATAAACTTAGTGGTCTTATTACACCTTGTTGGTGATGAAGTGAAAAGACGATGTGAGCTGAGTTGGCAATGATAATGTTCGTCACCACTACACCCAGTATAACAATATGCTAACAATTGGTCATACTTTATAACAAGTTACTTTAATGATTGATCGGTTGAAAGACAACTTACGATCAAAAACCAAAACTGAGCTAATGAAAATTGGCAACCAAATGTTACCATTAAGAGCACCTGATATGGTGAATTTTACAATAAATAAACGTGCTTATCAAGACAACACATTAGGAAGAATCATGTATAATTAAACCACTCAAGGGTGGCCTAGTGGCAAAAGGACATGTAATTATCATTCTAAGATTTGTGAGGTCTCAAGTTCAATTCATGCTAGGTGCAAACAACCTCGAAGTGGCGACGCCAACCTTCTGAAAAAGGAGAGGGCTTACCCTGGTTTGAGTCTCTGTGACGGTGGGTTCAAACCCCGTAGATTAGTCGACCAAAACGTCGGAACCATGGTTACCAAAAAAAAAGAATCATGTGTAGTTGAATCATATTATATAACATAATATTAAAAGATCAAGGATCTGCGGTTAGTGAATTTAATGAATTGTATGTAAGTTCATAACCAAATGTGCAACGTACTTCGATCGAAAGATGCAAGACCCAATGATGGAAAAACAAAGAACTTCGTGATAAAAGAAAGTGCACAACGACCTTGGACAAGATATTGTAAGAGAATTTATGGAACCTTAATCACCCGATTGTATTTTTTATATTTATTTTTTTCTTTTGTATATATTATGAATGTATTTGTATTTTTTGTT
>LBNU01010248.1:25768-37490 GCA_014162995.1 Artemisia annua
TCGACCACTAAGCCAAACCAGGGACGCGTTCCTTGCGGCACCTCGTAGAAGAGGAGTGGGGGGGGGGGTGGGAGCATTCGGAGTGCTCGACCGACCCAAGGGTCGACCCTCCATTAGGAGTGGCCTAACATCTGGTTATACGCTAACAATGTGACTTGAAACTTTGACAGCTATAACTCACCCCAAATCCTAGTTTAAGTAGGCTTTGGTTCAGTATGGGTCCATTATGGCTATCAGTACATTGGGCTTAGCCCAGCAAACACCATTTTTTTCCCTCTTCAGTTTCAGTGGTTGGTAACTTATCAAACAACCTTGAAACTTGGGGTCCGCTTGTGTGCTTATTTTGTGAGTTTTTGTTAAGGAGAAGCAAGTGTTTGGAAATGGGTTTAAATTGGAGAAATGGTATGAAAAAAAAATAATGTAGCTCTTATTTAGTAAGCCAACTAAACAATAATTAACAACATTTTTTTTTAATCACTGCGTCATTTGGTTAATCTTGTTATTTAGTACACGTGTTAGGATTATTAGCAAGTTTAGTGTGATTAACAAGAAAGAAATAAAATAGACACATAGCAAAAAAAATAATAAAAAAATAAAATAAAAAAACAACTAATTTTTCTTGCAATAAACAAACGTTACATAGAACACAAACCTTATAAAAACACCTTGTTGATTTATGTCATCATCTCATCCTAAACAAATAATCTAACCTAAAAAATAACTAAAACAAATGTAGAACCAAATCTCTATCATATCATCATTCTCTTCCTCCATATGATCACATTTCATGCAAAACATTCAAAACTTGCACATTTTTACGTTCAATCTTCATAATTCATGTTACAATCCAACCCCAATAACAAGATAATATTTAAATTCATTAAACCAACACATGTACCACAACGGAGATGGTAAAAAAGATCGAAGAAGAAAAACCGGCATTGGAAGCTACTATTATTACAAAATGTTTGGTTGTTTTAACCGAAAATACAAAGTCAGCGACCTTGGTCCACCACCTGATGTCAACGAAATCTTTAAAATGTATACCTCAGGTGAATCAGAGATGTCACCTGAGGAATTTTTACGGTTTTTAAATGAGATTCAGGGAGAAGATAGGGTGACGATTGATGAGGTGGAACGGATTATGGACCAGGTTCTTAATTCGTCACAGTCTCATTTGACGCGTTATGTTTTTGGTGTTAATGATTTTTTGAAATACTTGATGATGGATGATATCAATGGGCCTATAAAAACTCAGGTTGGTATTTATTTCTTTCTTTTTGTTTGTTTTTTACTTTTGGGCTGTTTTGAATTGTGAATGAGATGTTGTTAATTTGATGTTGGTATTAAATGGGATTGAGTTTGATTGTGTTTTGGTTTTGAAGGTTTATGATTGTATGGTAATTACTGTAACTTGTTTGACTTAACAAGTCAATGCTAAGGCTGTTGGAAATGTTGGAGCATAAGGTAGAACAAAACGGTTCTTTGTCAAATCAGTATAGTCTAGGATTTAATCAGTTGAAGTAACCTAGCTATTTGACCTAAGAAGTACAAAATAACTGCATTTGGAAATTATTTAACAAATTATTAAGATAATAAGATGTGTGCTTTTATATCCCTAATTTAATGTCAATTTCAGTTCTGAGGAGCTTCAACGTACCAAATTTGCTTGTTAGTTAATAAAAATATGTGTAGTTACTTGTGCACATCGTCATAGCACAACTACTCACATGAGACAGCTACATTACGAAATTTGGTGAATGTTGATACATGTAGCTTATTGAAGTATCAACAATTGTAAGTTTGTAACATGTATCAGATGTTCATGTATGTATTGAACGATGTTTTAACTCTTCCTCAGAATCTTCATGTTTTTACTTTTTTGAATTACTTTAGCTTCTTAATATTTGGTGTTATGTTCCTCATCAATTTGTATGATTAGGTACATCAAGATATGACTGCACCATTGCAACATTATTTTATATACACGGGTCACAACTCATACCTTACGGGAAATCAACTCAGTAGCGATTCAAGTGAAGTACCAATCATAAGGGCTCTTGAAAGGGGTGTTCGGGCAATAGAGCTTGATTTATGGCCAAATAATTCAAAAGATGGAATACATGTGCTACATGGCAGGTATGCACGCCTCCTTTTGTCCTTCTCTTTTATGAATGGGTCGATTTGGGTTGTGTTATATCTTAAACGATTCAAATCAAAAGTCTAGTTAAAAAGGAATCGGTAGAACAAGTAGAACTTATTTTTATTCAAATATTTATTTAATTTTTTATTCGGAAAAATGGACAAAAAGTGTTTGTGGGACAACCCGCCCCATTTTGATTCATAAACTGACCCGACGAACCTCCCCTTCTCGCCACTTTGATCTTACATTTAATGTTTTGTGTTTATAATTATCATGAAAATAGGACGTTAACAACTCCGGTAACACTTCATAAATGTTTAACGTCGATTAAAGAGCATGCTTTTGTGAAATCCCCATATCCTGTTATTATCACTTTAGAGGATCATCTTACACCAAGTCTTCAAGCTAAAGTTGCAGAGGTTAGCAACATATTTACCTTTGTTTAATAGTTTTCATATAGCCTTTAGATGATTTTAAATATTGAATAGTCGATTTATTGAATTTTAGATGGTCACAAGCACTTTTGGTGATATGCTATACTTCCCTAAGCCGACCGACAAAGATGAATTCCCTTCACCCGATGCATTGAAACATCATATCATTCTTTCATCAAAACCCCCAAAAGTCAAGAACGTGAGCAAAGAACGTTCATCAATGGATAAAGAGTCATCGGATGATGAGTTGGAAGATCAAAAAGTTAGTTAACAAGAATTTATTTTCCTTTGATCGTCTTATAAAATGAGTGATTTATTTTCTGAACCATTTAACTTGACTACTTGTTATAGCAAAGACCAGTATCCCCGCAAAATATGAAAAAGAATTACAACTCACAAGAATGAATGATTTTGTACCGAAAATATCATGCACACCTTTATTTGCTTGACCTTCCATCATTTGAAAGGTAGCAAAATGAGTGGGTTGAGTAATACTCCGTATTTGTCATGTGTCAAAACGAGTTGGGTTGGCATGGAACACTTTTTGTCAAAAACTTTTTATTTATATGAAATGATTAGTGTGTCAAGTATGGTTGGGAAAGTTATATTTTTTCGATTATAATTTAAATTATTTGAATAAAATTAATGGAGATTTTATGCGAAAAAATGAGAATGCAGACGACTTTCAAACCACTTAGCTGTATTTCTAATTATGCTCATTTGATCCATTATGATCAAACATAACTAAAATTTACATATTTAACTTTTTTTTGCAAACAACTAGGGTTTGTTTGGAATATATAACAAAATAAGAAGCTTAAATATTTGATCCCTATTCTGAAGTGGGTTGGTTTGTTTCAAATTGGTTTAACAATAGCAGAGCAACAGTGACGAGGATGAGAGATACATTGCAAGTAATAAATGTTGCGCAAGTGATAGATTTTGTGCAAGCGAAAGATATTTTGCAAGCGAAAGATATTGTGCAAGTGAGATAGATAACGTAAGCTCCAGCACAAGTCAACCGTTGGCACAAATCCTTGGTGTTGAGTATGAAGTTGATTATAATATTGAAGATGAAAAACTTGGGCAGCAAATAGCCCCTGAATATAAACACCTTATTGCAATTCATGCATCTAAACCCAAAAATGGAACCAGAAGAGCGTTAACAGATGATCCTGGGAATGCTAAACGTCTTAGTTTGAGCGAACAAGCCCTTGAAAGAGCTGCTAGTCTTTATGGAGCTGATATTGTCAGGTAACATAGTAAGTTGTCCTACTTCAACTGTAACTCTTAGTCTTTCTTGTGTCAATGCTCTTATTTAACTCTTATCAGAATTTCCTTAACACTCAATTTATGATTATTATTTGATAAAAACTTTAAACAGTGAAGCACATCCAACCACTATCTTCTCCAATAACTTGTATTACTGCCACTAATCCCATTCTCATTTTACAACACATATAATCATAATGCACATTCAAAAACCTCTTAAATAGTACTTATACTTTTGTTGACACAATTATTGACATTCAAAGTGAAACCAAAGGTTTGGTTCTTTTCTTTGGGACTAAACATGGGTGCATTTGCATTATAGATTCACTCAGAAGTATATTCTTCGGGTGTTTCCAAAGGGAACACGGGTTACCTCAACAAACTTTAGACCACTTACTGCATGGATGCATGGCGCTCAAATGGTCGCCTTCAATATGCAGGTGAGTTTTGTAGAGGAATTTGTTGGTATTTTATCAATATTTTGTTTATTAATCTCACTTGCACACTATATTTTTTTAATTAGGGGTATGGAAGATCACTTTGGATGATGCATGGGATGTTTAGATCGAATGGAGCGTGTGGTTATGTTAGAAAGCCTGAGTTTCTTATGGACAAGGGTCCTAATGACGAAGTGTTTGACCCGAAGGCAACATTACCAGTGAAGAAAACTCTGAAGGTTGGATGAGTAATTCTGATTATCCTCTCGCATCATATCTCATGACACGTTCCCTACGCTGTTATTAGAAAAAAACATTTTTTTTCAGGTGAAAGTTTATATGGGCGATGGGTGGCGGTTGGATTTTAGCCAGACTCACTTCGATGCATTTTCACCTCCAGATTTCTACACAAAGGTTAGTACCTCACAAATAGGTAAAGATCGTAGAAGAAATGATTCCCGTTAATCTTTAAGGCCATACCTAATACTTCTCATGTTAAAATTTGGTTCACCTAACAAAAATGCAAAACGTGTCTTTAAATACCTCATATATAGGAATCCCCCTTATGACCTAGGATTCATTTCATTTAAACAATCATAGCAATATCTAATGATAGAATGGGATTGATAGGTTTACATGGCCGGAGTGTCGGCTGATGTGGCCAAGAAGAGAACCAAAGTGATCGGTGATGATTGGACACCCATATGGAATGAAGAGTTCACATTCCCATTAACAGTCCCCGAGCTAGCATTACTTGAAATCGTTGTACAAGAATATGATGTAGACAGGGATGACTTTGCTGGTCAAACGTGCTTACCCGTTTCAGAATTAAGACCTGGGATTCGCGTTGTTCCACTTCATAACAAGAAGGGAGAGAAATATAAATCTGTAAAGCTTTTAATGCGATTTCTCTTTGTATAAACACACATCAGAATGATCTTTTTAAGCATTGTTAGTGTAAAGAACAGAATTTTGGTCACAAGATTTGTCAAATGCAAAGGTAAAGTTAATCATTGGAAGTGGCGGATCCAAGATTCAAATCCAAATGTGCAATGTGTTCACTTGAGTATAGGTCACAATGAATGGGTCAGGCGGGTTGGATAACGAATCAGAACATGCACATTCGTACAAGCCGGGATGTGACTATTACCATGCCACAAAGTGTATTATGCTATTGTTAACATCGAGACATCAAACATATATTTGAAACTAATATATTATAATTATTGCCATTATTCCTCACATGTGTTCCAAGTTGTGAAGATAAGTGTCAAGATCGAGTTTAAATTTTCTGTTTAGCAATTTTGAACTTCTTGGTTGATAAAAGAGTGTGCCTTCTTATTTTTATATAAGTGCATGATTATGTTCCAAGTTCAAACTATGTAGCTTGTGTCCATGGTTGATACATATGTGTTGGAAAAAAATAAACGTAAACATGCTAAAACTAACTCAAATTAGCTTCTGATTAACTTTCTGTAACTCGATATGATAAATCAAAGTTACAATATGTGATCAAGAAGAAATTGAGTTAGCTAGTATCAAGTCATGGTATATATGTCTATATGACATCGAAAAGAAAAAAATAAAGATGGAAGTTAGTCAACGATACACTGCTATAAAGTATAAATCTAGCTATGAGAAACACATGTTTCATGTTCTGTAAAGTCGTATAAAATAAAGTGCGTATATATGCAGTAGCTTATAATATCCTCGTGAAAAAGAAATCATATAAAACTCTCTTTGTTAAAGACTTCAGAGGCAAAAATCATTCCTGCAGGCCAATATCTCTAATTAGATTTTCGATATCTAAACTTTTAAACTTTATTTATACATTAGTTTTTCTTTATTTTACGATTACTACAACTACTACAGAAAAGGCCATGGAACCCGGTTGAAACACCACCACATAGAGCCAAGTTTTGGGTGAGGGCTCAAAGGCAAGGGGACTCTATGCGAAAAAGACATAGAGCCCGGTTTTGGGAAAGGGCTTTGGCCCGGTTTTGTAAGAAGAAACATGGCTGATGGCTCTATTTGGAAAAAGAAAAAAAAAATTAAAAAGAATTTCTTTCATGCTCTATTTCAGTCATTATATCAAGATTTGAGGAAAACCATTACCCAATTTAACCATTCGATATGTTCACTACACCATTTTAGACCTATTGTGACAAAACTTTTTTCGTGACAACACATGTTGTCACGACAAGTCCACTAAACGACAAAAAATGGTATTCTAGTAACCATGTTTGACCAAAACTTTTCGCGACAACATTTTTTCTTTTGTGACAACATGTTGTTACAATAGAATCACTACAGGACAAAATAGAGGCGTTCTGGTTTATAAATTTTGACTATATTTTATAGCGACAACATTTTGATTTGTAGTGACAACCGTGTTGTCACTATAAGTTTTGGGACAAAAAAAATTGGGGGAAAATTACCGCCTAATCTTGTAGCGACAACTTATGTTGTCACGATAAATGTTGTCACTAAAAATTTGGTGATTTGGGGGAAATTTGCCGCCTAAACCTTTAGTGACAACATGTTGTCGCGAAATGTTGTCACTAAAAAATTTAGACACAATTTTAACTAATTATAAATTTTTTAAAACGTTATAAATTAATTAAATATGATTTTAGTTACTTATAAATAATTTAAAAATGATTCAAATTTATTATAAATTCTTTAAAATGTATAAATTAATTTAAAAATGAATTAAATTAAATAACTTTAAAATGTTATAAATGAATTAAAAATAATTTAATTTAGGTTTAAAAACTTTCATTTAATATATAATTAAATTAAATATTTTCATTTAATATATAATTAATATTAAATACTTTTAGTTAATATTTTGATTAAAATTAAATACTTTAAAATGATTTTCTAAATGATTTTAAAGCCTACGAATT
Source organism: Artemisia annua (assembly GCA_014162995.1). Taxonomy (NCBI): domain Eukaryota; kingdom Viridiplantae; phylum Streptophyta; class Magnoliopsida; order Asterales; family Asteraceae; genus Artemisia; species Artemisia annua. The sequence continues at coordinate 32,964 of LBNU01010248.1, forward strand.
ACAAATCGATAAACGTTCAAACATTAAAGCGTACGAATTAAATTATATATCGATAAAAGTTCAAACATTAAAACGTACGAATTACATAACAGATCGATTAAAAGTTTAAACATTAGAGCATACGAATTACTCCAAACTAAGATTGCCCAGGTAATCATAAAGGTTGTGAAATAGGGCAGCTGATACATTGCCTATACATTTCTAGCATTTTCTCGAGTATCATTATCATGTGATTCAATTTGATGCAGTTTGAGCACTCTGCATTTCGAGGACTTGATGTTGAAGGTCCTGGAGAGTAAGTTGGAGTTCTTGATGGTCCTGCGGAATTAGTTAGAGGCGGTGAAGCTCCAGGAGATCCAGTCATTAAACAGAGTCGTTTCTCATTCCATAAAAAAAATCGCATCCATAATCCTTTGTCCCAAGCTGTTAAAGAGTAAAAACAATTATTTTTAACAACTAACCAAATTATTTATATAAAAAAAATGTAATTGTTAACCTTTGATAAAGGACACGCATAGTATAGTTTACCAAAGGTGTGAGGTCGATGCGATTCTCGCAGAACTACGTCTCTTCGTCCACAAGGACAAGCAAAAGCTTCATAATCCGCCATCTTCATGATAACAGTGTGTATGTTGGTGGTTGTCAGGATAAGAGAGTTTATAATGTGTTTGTGAGGATAACAACATATATGCTAGCTATTATATACTTATATAATGTAAAAATATAGAGCTTTTGGTGGGAAGTTTTGACGCTAAAATTTTGGGGGGAAATTTTGGTGGGAAGTTTTGACATTAACATGTCTTGTATAGCGATATCATAACGACTCGTCCGTTTAACATCTCATGTATAACTTTATCATCTCAACTTAACCATTTAACATATCTTGTATGACGATATCATATTGACTCATCTATTTAACATGTTATGCATATCTATAGCATCTGACTCATCGTTTAACATGTTATGCATATCCATAACAACTCGACTCATCCGTTTAACATGTTATGCATATCCATAACAACTCAACTCACCCGTTTAACATGTTATGCATATCCATATCATCTCGACTCATCCATTTAACATCTCATGTATAACGTTATCATCTCAACTCATCCATTTAACATGTCATGTATAGCGATATCTTATCGACTCATCCGTTTAACATCTCATGTATAACGCTATCATCTCAACTTATCATTTAACATGTCATGTATAGCGATATTATATCGACTTCTCAGTTTAACATCTCATGTATAATGTTATCATCTCAACTTATCCATTTAACATGTCTTGTATAGCGATATCATAACGACTCATCCGTTTAACATCTCATAGCATCTCGACTCATCCATTTAACATCTCATGTATAACGCTATCATCTCAACTCATCCATTTACATGTCATGTATAGCGATATCTTATCGACTCATCCGTTTAACATCTCATGTATAACGTTATCATCTCAACTTATCCATTTAACATGTCATGTATAGCGATATCATATCGACTTCTCAGTTTAACATCTCATGTATAATGTTATCATCTCAACTTATCCATTTAACATGTCTTGTATAGCGATATCATAACGACTCATCCGTTTAACATCTCATAGCTTCTCGACTCATCGTTTAACATGTTATGCATATCCATAGCATCTCGAATAATCGTTTAACATGTTATGCATATCCATAACAACTCGACTCATCCGTTTAATATGTTATGCATATCCATAACATCTCGACTCATTCGTTTAACATCTTATGTGTAACCATATCATCTCGTTTAACATCTTTAGTCATAAGCAGAATTAATATGCACAACAATTGAGATTTGAGAATAATTTAAGCTACACTCTTAATAAAAAAATCAACATTTGAGTTATCCTAAACATCTTGAGCATTGAATTAAAAGTTTAAAATATTAAATCGATGTAGTGGCTCTGTCTTATTGGTCGGCCGGTTCGGTTATTATGTTGCAAATGTATGTCGAGTACTAATGGGTGACCCTATGGGTGACCAAATGCCCACGTCACTTCAGTGTCATCTCAGATTCTCAGCTTCTTTCTTTAAGATCTAATGCATGATCAAATGTCCTTAGTAAAACGACTCCGGTTATAACAAAAAACATATCTTACAAAAATTAATTAAAAAAACACTCACACACATAAACCATAGGCAAACCATTGGGTCGCCTAAGCGACCCGTCCAACCAAGAAAAAAAAAAGGAGTGTGGCTGCAAAGGTCGCCATAAGGGGGGTGGGTGGGGGGCTCGAGAGAGTAGACCGACCTTTGGTTGAATCACCGTTACAATCGACTAGCCTAATGATATTTGTGTTCCTTATCGTATTGAAAAACTTTGAGTTGGTACGACTCCCAAGACTTATGAGATGAGAGATAGAGAACTTGAAACTAACTTTATTTTCTTCTTCATTTCTCAAATGCAACAAATACAATTTATAGTAAAAATGAAAAAAGACTAATACCCAACTAGGAAACATGCATGGAGTTAAACGTAGGAATTCTAATGTGAAAATATTAGACGTGCATGAAATATATCGGGAGAACTATTAATCTTGCATGAAGACTTGGCCGGTCTTCTCAGTAATCATGCATGTATCAGTACGTGTTATGAAAAGAAAAAAAACAATATACAGTAAATATCCCCTAACTAATACGTAATTTGTCTGTGTTTATACGTTAGTTCTCTACACTGTCTTACGACATAATATGATCGTCTAATACAATTTGAGCATAAATATTTAGTCGTCTTTTATTTGATTGCTTTTAGTCACTAGCATGGTAGTATCTTCTTTCGAATTTATGATTTTCTGGCCTACTGTAGAAGGTGTTTTACGTTTTGAAAAATGTAAGTAGACTGTAAATTTGGAATTTTGAATTTGTATCATAATTACAAGTAGAGTTATTAGAAAATCATTTTAAACATGTGTAATTAAAGAAGCCAGAAAGAACAAATGTCGACGATTGCTTTCTTTTCAACGATATAAAGCATATTCCATATGCCAAGGAAGCAAGTGTCATCTTTTATATAATAAAACAAAACCCCAAGTGGGGACTTTTCCATTTCAAAAAAAACTAAACCATACCTTATTTAGTAATAATATTATTTAGAAAAAAAGATTATTTTCTTATTAGATAATATTTTATATTTATCCATAACACAAGTAGAAGATAAATACAAAAAATATAGATAAGATGCAATTAACAATAGGATTAAAATTTTTAAATAATTATCTTTAATAATAAAAAACTATAATTAAACACCATAAATCAAACAAAACAAATATTAAATTATTTGTTTTTTAATAAATAAAAATATATGATTCAAAAAATTTAAAAAAAAACCCGCGCGTGCGCGGGCATTATAACTAGTTATACTATAAAAAAAGAAGAAAAAGACAACCTTTTTTTACATATCTTTTTATAACAATACCTTTAAGCACTAATATATTAAATGATTTCTTAAGATTATGTTTAAAAATCTTAAAGCATACATAAGTAATGGTACAATAGTTTTGGCTGACATTTATTTTATTATTATTATTATTATTATTATTATTATTATTATTATTTGAACATGGTTGACATTTAATGGGTGGACAATTATTAGTAATATACAAACAAATCAATCTATCTACATTACAGTGTGTTCTCAAGTTGAGTAATAGGAGGTAAAGTAAATGAAAGTGATATTTGTTGTGTTCTCAAGTTTTAGTTGGGAAGTAAAGTGAAAGTAAAGTAGTGAAAGTGATAGGATTTTGTATTAAAACTTTCACCCCACTTTTGGGGTGAAAGACAACTTTACATCCTTTTAATTTCTTTACTCCCTCTTAATTTACTTTACTTTCACTTTCTCCTTATTTTTTTCTTGAGAACATAGTGTAAAAATAAGTAGATAACTCATTTACATAAAAATAAAGAATTTTACAATCTCTTATATAATACTCCCTCCGCCCTAAATTATAAGTCTTTTGGGTGTCTCAAAATACTTGTTCATTTTTCTATTTCAACCAATCACAAGACACTTTAGTGGAGAGAGAAGATGTTTGGTTGATAATAGATTAGTTAGTGAAAATTTATTGAACTTTGTGCAAATAGAAAATGGACTTATGATTTTTGATAGAGGGAGTAAGAGATTTCCAAATGTGATAAAGTAATGTTGAATCAATTAAAACTGAATTAGTGGAAGAGTTCAATTTGAAAATAGAGCATCCTAGTCAATTGAAAGTCAAAATTGAATTTCCTTTGGACAGACTTTAAAAAATCGTGTATAGCCAAAAAAAAAAGAGAAAAAAAAAGTTATATATAATAAAGGATTTTAAAGAAAAATGGAGGATTTGATCGTGGTATTAACAGCGAATGGATAATCAGCGATGAAGGATTTCAGTTTGATTGAATTAGAGAAAGATTGTCAATTAAGTAAGTAACTATAGTGTCTAAACCAACAGTCCTCTATATTTATTGCTCACACACTTTTTTTTTTTTTTTTTTTTTTTTTTTTTTTTTTTTTT
>LBNU01010248.1:41196-60545 GCA_014162995.1 Artemisia annua
TATAAAGTGTAAGGGGTTATTTGTTTATTATCTAAAGTTATCAAAAAACATGGAGATTTATAATTTTACACTTAACTCCATATAATATATTTAAAATTCAACTACTAATGTTTTATTAATTACCTTCTCTTTTTTTAAGTTTTTATTTTCATATATTTGACACCTATATTTTTATGTGTTTTTTTCCTTAATCAAATTTTTCACCAAATTTATTAAAGTTTGACCAAAATCAATTCAATTTTAACTTTTTATTGGCCAATCATATTGCTCGATTTCGCCTATGTGTCAAAATCGAGCATTCCTATTGGTCCAATTTTTTTTTTCCACTAAGATTGTTTTGTCAAAAAAACTCCGAAATGATGTAATTCCTTTATTATATAAAAGATGTATTGTCGCATTTTTGTAAAAATAAATAAATAAATAATAATAACTCAACTAATTTATTATTACACCATTTTGGGTAACGTAAATAAAGAAAGATTATTGTTTAAGTTATGTGAGAAAGCTGAGACTTTTGGCTTTGATTGTAGCTTAATTGGTATTTTTGTAACCATATTTAGAATTTTCTTTAGCCGTTTTAATTTTTTCATCTAACGAGCTTTAATTTATGTACTTTCTTAAAACTTTATGATCAATTGGTATGGAGATGAACTCTCAAATTGATAATCTGGAAAAAAAAAAAAAAAAGAAAAGAAAAGTGATTGACATGATTGTCATAGTTAATTTTGTGTATAACGAGGAATTTCATACATTTGACAAGATCAATAATAAGGTGGCTTGTGGTATGCGGGAGTGGCACTGTTGGTGTGGATTCACACACTAAAAGAGTTGATTGGTATGCAAAATGTAGTGACAGACGATTCCACTCTACCAAGCCATCTTTCAAAATAAAAAGCAGGCATTTTTTGTTTTTTGTTTTTTTTAAATAAAGTGGACTCTCTTTTAATCCACACAAAATTATTTCAATTAAACATATTTTATAACAAAAAAATAATAATATTTTCTTTTATATATTTTTAGAATATAATATTATACGATTTATATATTTTATCTCTCATACTTTTTTCTCAAAACTTACACCAAATCCAAATCTAAATCCAAATTAATATCCAAAACCAACCCTAAGTTTCAAGAAAAATGACTTATGCAATCCATGTATGCAACAATAATTAGATTAGACATAAAAGTAGTCATATGACTTACACATGCAAATCATTTCCCAACTCAAAAATAACAAAATAAATAAAATAAGGGGGTGTTTGGTTTGAGAGTATAGGATCAGGGGAATGACTTTAATTTTGATTGTAATTGTTTCCTTGGTTCGTTAGTTTTAAAATTAGGAATGAAACCAAATCTCATACCCACAAAGCATGTTGGGTTTACAAACCTATAGTAATTTCCGTTAACAAACCAAACGCCGCATAAATAAGCTTAAGCTTAAACAAACAGCCTTAAAGAAACAAGCTTAAGCTTAAAAAGACACGTTCCCGTGAGCCGCGTTCCATTCGCGTCCCATGAGCGTCAACAATAATACATCCAACCGTTGATCCAACCAGAGCCACATAAGTACAAGACAACTAAACAGACACACACAGTTGAAATTAAAGTAGGTCCCATCATCTTCACAACAACATTTAAAATGCCTCGCTGTTCAACACTTTAAAAAAAAACTTTAACAAAACACCAACATAATTAATAAAAAAACAAATCATTAAAATCATCACTGTTCACAAACATCAATACCTTCCCACCAATCCAAGCAAAAAAATCATTTTATAAACTCAAAATCACTCCATCAAAAAAAAAAATTATAAAAAAAAATAAGTCATGTCGAAACAAACATACAAAGTATGCTTCTGTTTCCGACGTCGATTCAAGCTAGCAGCAACAGAAGCACCACCGCCAATAAAGTCTTTATTCGAACAGTACTCCGATAGTAACGGGATAATGACGGTTGAGAATTTCCATCGCTTTTTAGTTGATGTTCAGAAGCAAGCGGGTGCTAGTGTGGAAGATGCGCAGGCTATTATGAATAGTACTGCTCATATTTTTCATCGCAAGGGTTTTAATTTAGAGACTTTTTTTAAGTATTTGTTTGGTGACTCTAATCCTGCTCTAGAAGATCGTAAGGTAAATTATTATTATTATTATTTATTTATTTATTATTTATTTTTTATTTTTTTTGGGAGGATTTAGGAAAGTGCGATTATTACACTGTTTACGGATCAAATGATACGCGGCTTTTTATAACGGCATATAATTATACTTGCGAAATTGTGATTCTGGTTTGACCTTTGATGCGAAGAGTGTTTATTTATTTATTTTATTTTATAATATAAAGCGTGTGTTTTTTAAAATTAATATAGTGCGCGTTTTTAAAAAGTTGGGAGTTTAGAATTGATGAAGCTTAGGGTGTATTAAGGGATATTAAGGTATAATTTAGGCAAACTACATTAATTTAAGTTTAATTTAAGTTTTCAAGATTTAAAGAATGGGCATTCATAAGTAGTACTAAAAATAGATAGAGAAATTTGATAAGGATTTCCTTTGTTTTGGAAGTATGCTTTCACTCTAGGGTGCGTTTAGATGGGGGAAAACACCCTTGTTTTCCATAAAATGTTTTGTGGGAAACAACGAAAATAGAGATCGCGTTCAAATCAGCGTTTTTCAACAAAATGTTTTGCAAAACACAAAATCCCCTATTTCTTAACTTAGCAAGGAAAATTACAAAACAAATTTTAGTTGTTTTCTTTGTTTTCCTTTGTAACCCGCAACCCTCCCTCCCATTCTTCAAAATAGAAAATACAAACATTAACTAAACGTGTGTTCTATATTTTCAAGTGTTTTGTGGAGATAAATTTCCCTTCCAATATTTTACAAAACTAGAGATAGAAAACAAGAGAATTTTTTCACCAACTAAACGCACCCTTATTATTTTGGGACCAAGGGGGTATATTTTTGAGATATAAGTGGACAGTTATTTTTTGTTTTGGTTCAGAGTTTATGAAGTTGAGATATCGAATAGTGTTGTAATTGTAACATAGATGTTTACTTTATGTAAAATTAGTAAAGTTTTGGTTGGTAGAAACTGTTTGGTGTTCGGCAGGTTACGTTACATCTCAAGTGTCACTTTCCAACTCGTTTCCACGCTATCTAAAAGTGACTATCCTTAGTGATATTGCGTTTGGTGGGTTTGGAGGTCGAGGTTAATACATTTGGTGTCATGGATTTTCACACTTTAAAGTCCTTGTTTGGTCAATTCGTAGTTGCTAGTTTTAGGGTCTCTGGTGTAAGTTATCAGTTTGGTCCGTAATGAGATGTTATCTTGCTAGTTTAGTTTTTCTATACATATAGTATATATAATATATTATATTTGCCTTTCAAAATTAAAGTGGTAGACTGTATGTTACATTTTGGCATAATGATTTTGAATGTAACTGCGCGCAAATGTAAGTAGGTTCAATGATAAACATTGGGGCTTTTGTCGTAAATTTGATACATTAATGTTCCATTTTAGGTTAAAGATAAGAGTACTAAGCCATTTAAATTAAAATTCTTATAAACAATACTAAATAAGCAGCTCAGCTCCCCTTAGCTGCTTATGAATAACTGACACTTAATATAAGTTTGTAAGCAGATTTAGAAAAGTGCAATTATTACACTGTTTACGGATGAAATGATATATATATATTTTTTGGAAATATAAGTGGACAATTATTTTGGGACAAAGTGAGTATTGAATTTGGGTAGAGAGTTTATGAAGTTAAGAAGTTGAGATCGGAATTATTACGAGAAAATGTAACATAGATGCTTTACTTTATATACTTGTATGTAAAATTAGTAATAGCTTGGTTAGTTTAAGTGGTAGAATGGATGTTACATTTTGGTATAATGATTTTGAATGTAACTGTCCGGAAATTAAGTAGGTTCAATGGTAAAAATTGGGGCTTTTGTCAACCGGTAGCACGCATAATGGGTTAAATTGTGTGACATGTCATAACTTATGCTCACCTGTTGACTTGTTTTGCAAATGAGTTGCTGATTAGGCTTGATCACTTGGATAATTATTGCATTGTACCAAAGGGTTACTGTACTAACGATTCACGTCATTGAGGCATCAGCAAAATGTGTCACATGCCAATATATGAGTATAGCTTATGACACGTTAGACAGTATAACCTGCTATGCCGGTTACGATTGAAATAGCAACTTATTTCCATAAAGGTTCCGAAAATAGACTTGTTTCAACCTTTTTCGAAAATATTTCATTACTCTTTTTTTTAACGTCTTAAAATGACAACTTATCTCCAAAAAGGTTCCACATTGGTCATTTTACCATTAGAAAAATGTCAAGATGGACTTGTTTGAGTTGTTCGTCTTTGAACAGTAATATAAATAGTAGTGTTAAACTGGTAATGTTGCACTATCTTCAATACACAGGTTCACAATTGTCTTAATATATACCTGCTTGCCTTAAAATAAACTGAAATGTTCAGTTGGAACAAGGAAATCCATACTGTTTCTTTTTTCCTGAATGTGTATATTTAATGATATTTCTTACCCTATTCAGGTTCACCATGATATGAATGCTCCAATATCTCACTATTTTATCTTCACCGGTCATAATTCCTATCTAACTGGGAATCAACTAAGCAGCGACTGTAGTGACGTTCCCATCGTTCAAGCGTTGGAAAGAGGCGTGCGAGTCATTGAGTTGGATATTTGGCCTAACTCGAATAAGGATGATGTGATCGTTCTTCATGGAAGGTATGGTCTGTGTATGTTATTGCTCATTCTTATAATAGTGATTGTTTTGATATGATAAAAGTCATTCAGTACATTTACGTTATTACATCTAGCAGCAATAAATTCGTTAGACTTACTAGATATTGTCAATCTTGGTTAATTATTGGTTATGTTATATAGGACATTGACCACTCCGGTTGAACTGATCAAGTGCTTCAGGTCGATTAAGGCTCATGCCTTCAATGCATCTGAGTACCCTGTTGTAATCACCCTTGAAGATCACCTCACTACAGATCTTCAAGCTAAAGTGGCTAAGGTGAGTTACTATGATTCGGTGGAGTTTGGATGTGCATTTTATATTAATAGAATCAAATAATTGGCGGTAGTAAATGGATTGTAAGGGATGGTATTTGAATGTGTTTCCGTTGTTTGAAGTTTTAATAAATGTTTTACAAGATTTAACAGTTAAAGAAACTAATGTATAATATGACCAAAAGTACTTTCTTGCGGAAAATTGATATGTCTTTCGGGATGAGAGTAAATTCTATCAATCTAGGTTGAATGAATGGGATAATTAGGTAACTATCAAGTTAGTACCTAAAACATAATCACAAGCATAATCTTTATATCCAAACATCAAAAGGTAATGTCAGCAGTTTGATGACTTTGGTAACAGTTAGTATGAAGCTGGTCATCCAAACCGATAAGAGGGGCCCTGTTTATTTAAACATTTGAATCTGATTATTTTCAAGACGCAAGCACAAATGGCCACTTAGTGATTTTTAAACTAAAATTTTCTAGGCCTTATGCGTCATCTTTATTTCATTCGTTTGTTTTGTGACTAAATTGTAGATGGTTACTGAAACATTTGGAGAGATGCTGTTTACTCCAGATGCAGGGAGTTTAGCTGAATTTCCTTCTCCAGAATCTTTGAAAAGAAGGATTATCATATCTACTAAACCTCCTAAAGAATACCTTAAATCAGAAGAAAGTAAGGCAGGTGCTATGGGTTCGCAGAGAGAGAAGGATTCAGCTGCAGAGGCTTGGGGTGGTGAAATTCCCAGGTTTAATTCCAGGATTACTGCTGACTTTAAGGTAGTAATATATAATTTACTAATTCATTCGATTACATAATTAGGAATGTAAAGTGGGTTCGTTGCTAATTGACAATGGTTTAGCAGGAGGATTTGGAAGAAGAACATGAAGAGGAAGATTTACAAGATGACCATTGCGCCCCTGAATATAGGAATTTAATAGCTATCCATGCTGGAAAGGGTAAGGGTGGTTTAGATGATTGGCTGAAGGTTGATCCTGACAAAGTCAGGCGTCTTAGCTTAAGTGAGCAAGAGCTTGAGAATGCAGCTAAAACTCATGGCCCTCAGATTGTCAGGTATTGGTTAAATCTTTATGACCTATACTCGCTTGCAAAAAAAGATCTCTTTAAGATATGGCTTGCTTTAGGTTCACTCAGAGGAATATTTTGAGGGTGTATCCTAAGGGGATACGGTTCGACTCATCTAATTACAACCCGCTGATTGGGTGGATGCATGGAGCTCAAATGGTGGCATTTAATATGCAGGTTAGCCATCTAGTACCCTTTAAAAATTTGTTAGCCTGATCTCCTGATGAATAAGTGGAATTGTGTTCCTTTGTTTCATATGCTTATATTGTGACATCAAAGCCAAATTGCCCTCGTTTGTCCTTTTGCATTAGATTAGAGGTGGAATAATGGGTGGTTGTACACGTGGGTAACGGGTCAAATTGACAACTTAGCACGGATGAAATGAGTAGGGTGTAGGATTGGGCTGACTTGTAAACATTTTTCTTGTTTGAAACCAATTCGGTGTCAAAGGGTGATATCCAGTATTAGTGTATAAACTTGCACTAGTTAATTAGCATCATGATGCTACTAGGCTGGTAAAGCAAACTCTATAGGTTTATTTATAGGTAGAGGTGATATCGATTATGGACTCGTTAAAATCTGTTGGGAGATAAATGATATTAGGGCACTTATACAATAAAGGGGTCAACGTTCTGTCTGAAACTATAGTTTTGTTGGATGTCACTTGTGGACTGATAAAAGTAATAATTCTATGTCATGTCATGTTGGAGAAGGATTACTTAGACGTGATTTGAGGTTTTGAGCTTCCATTGAAAAGTTTTCGTTAAGGTCTAATGTAGGTATATATTTGTGATAACCTTGTGATACAATTATGGATCCATAACGATAACCTTGCGATATAAATATGGATCCAGAACCCCATGTTTGCATTAGTGCCAAAACCACCGTCAAGGACTTCATGTCAGATAGTTGACAAGGGGTCTATCGGTGGAGCCAAAGTAGTTGTATTATGTGGTATATGTATGGATCTATAATCAAAACAAAGTGATTTGGATCAGGGATATCTGCCACGATCACAATCCAATCAAACACAAGGACACTGAGGAATTATTCTCGTGGGAGCTTAAAACCTAGGGAGTTAGATACATTTCTAAGCTATTCTTCACAACGAGTTATAAATTTTAATTCACACGTGAAATACGATCCAATGACGATAGCTTAAAGGAAACTTAAGCTATATTATTATTCTTTAATGTTACTAGACCATAAAAACATACTTCAATATTATTTAATCTGTACAATGCATAAGTATGGCTTACCACTTACACCAACCGCAAGCACATACGATTCAAGTGGTAGATGATCTGTATATTGTCAATGATTATCGTTGACGAAGCTGAATTGACCATAGTAAATATGTAGTCATGATTACTGGTTGATAATGTGCTGATCATGGTTACAAAAACGATACTATTAGAATAAATAGATCTTTAAAATAAAAGAGTATTATTTCAAGTTTTCAACTCATATCATAAGGAAAGCAAAACACTGTACCCATAGGAATATTTTTCCTTTGTTTCTAAGTTATAATCTGTCACTTTCTTCATCTTTGATATACTCTTATAGCTAACGTGCTCCATCAATGTTCTCTCTCTTTCGCAATACATATTTAGAAGACTAGAAGTGGATTGTAAGTTTCTGTTATGTTATAAACTTGAGGAATCAAAAGAAAATGTGGTTGCAGTGATGCAGGACTTTATCACTGTGTTTGTAATTGCAGTAATTGTGTAAAACTTTTAGGAGTAAAAAAGACATTTCATGGTTCTTGATCTCCATTAAATCCATTTTTATGTTAAAAACCCTGAACACTTTCTCTTTTGATTTACCTCTTCCATACAACAAAAGGCCTCTTTAGGAATTAGCCACCTGACGATAACAAATTTTTGTTGACAGGGGTATGGAAGGTCACTTTGGGTGATGCAAGGAATGTTCAAGGCCAACGGTGGTTGTGGATATGTTAAGAAACCCGAAATCTTGATGAATAATGAAGCCATCTTTGATCCTAGAGCTTCATTACCTGTCAAAATCACCCTCAAGGTAAACACGCAACCAATTTCCATTCTTCTAAACGAATTACCCTCTGTTCACGTTTTGTAGGTCCTATCTCACTTCATTTATAACTAAACCATATAATTTTGGACCCTCACAATGCGACTTTTAAATGATTGCATGTGGTTCGACGTCTTAATGCTAACTTGACAAATTAAACCTTTTAATGCTTTTCAGGTAACCGTGTATATGGGTGAAGGATGGTATTATGATTTCAAACATACGCATTTTGATGCTTACTCGCCTCCAGATTTCTACACAAGGGTAAAACACTTTACGTAATATTATTCAAATTTTGGCCTTTTGCAGATCATATATCAGTTTATTCATACATACTTTTAAATAAATCACAAGCAATGATTTGACAAAATAGTTCTAAGGTATATGGATTATCGATTGAAATTGACACCTCTAATACAAAACTTATAACTTTGTTTTTTGCAGGTTGGAATTGCTGGAGTACCTGCTGATACCATAATGAAAAGAACAAAAGCAATTGAGGACAACTGGATCCCGGCATGGAACGAACAATTTGAGTTCCCATTAACAGTTCCGGAACTAGCTATCCTTAGAATTGAAGTTCACGAGTATGACATGTCAGAAAAGGATGATTTTGGTGGCCAAACATGCCTACCAATTTCGGAGCTGCGTAAAGGAATCCGTGCAGTTCCACTCTACAGCCAGAAAGGCGACAAGTACAAGTCAGTAAAGCTACTTATGCATTTCGACTTTGTTCAGTCTGTTTGATATGTTACTACTCGGGTTTCTGTTTGTGTTTCTTGGCTTGTTGGCATGTTGCTGAGAGCCTTCTTGTTGTGTGTATATGTATGTCTGTATGTTATCTGTCAGAGTTGATTATATGTGAATATGTCTGAGAACTGCTGTACAAACCCCTAAAGAATCTATGTTTTTTGACAGTTAAGTTCGTTCCTGGTATGAAANACTCATGGCCCTCAGATTGTCAGGTATTGGTTAAATCTTTATGACCTATACTCGCTTGCAAAAAAAGATCTCTTTAAGATATGGCTTGCTTTAGGTTCACTCAGAGGAATATTTTGAGGGTGTATCCTAAGGGGATACGGTTCGACTCATCTAATTACAACCCGCTGATTGGGTGGATGCATGGAGCTCAAATGGTGGCATTTAATATGCAGGTTAGCCATCTAGTACCCTTTAAAAATTTGTTAGCCTGATCTCCTGATGAATAAGTGGAATTGTGTTCCTTTGTTTCATATGCTTATATTGTGACATCAAAGCCAAATTGCCCTCGTTTGTCCTTTTGCATTAGATTAGAGGTGGAATAATGGGTGGTTGTACACGTGGGTAACGGGTCAAATTGACAACTTAGCACGGATGAAATGAGTAGGGTGTAGGATTGGGCTGACTTGTAAACATTTTTCTTGTTTGAAACCAATTCGGTGTCAAAGGGTGATATCCAGTATTAGTGTATAAACTTGCACTAGTTAATTAGCATCATGATGCTACTAGGCTGGTAAAGCAAACTCTATAGGTTTATTTATAGGTAGAGGTGATATCGATTATGGACTCGTTAAAATCTGTTGGGAGATAAATGATATTAGGGCACTTATACAATAAAGGGGTCAACGTTCTGTCTGAAACTATAGTTTTGTTGGATGTCACTTGTGGACTGATAAAAGTAATAATTCTATGTCATGTCATGTTGGAGAAGGATTACTTAGACGTGATTTGAGGTTTTGAGCTTCCATTGAAAAGTTTTCGTTAAGGTCTAATGTAGGTATATATTTGTGATAACCTTGTGATACAATTATGGATCCATAACGATAACCTTGCGATATAAATATGGATCCAGAACCCCATGTTTGCATTAGTGCCAAAACCACCGTCAAGGACTTCATGTCAGATAGTTGACAAGGGGTCTATCGGTGGAGCCAAAGTAGTTGTATTATGTGGTATATGTATGGATCTATAATCAAAACAAAGTGATTTGGATCAGGGATATCTGCCACGATCACAATCCAATCAAACACAAGGACACTGAGGAATTATTCTCGTGGGAGCTTAAAACCTAGGGAGTTAGATACATTTCTAAGCTATTCTTCACAACGAGTTATAAATTTTAATTCACACGTGAAATACGATCCAATGACGATAGCTTAAAGGAAACTTAAGCTATATTATTATTCTTTAATGTTACTAGACCATAAAAACATACTTCAATATTATTTAATCTGTACAATGCATAAGTATGGCTTACCACTTACACCAACCGCAAGCACATACGATTCAAGTGGTAGATGATCTGTATATTGTCAATGATTATCGTTGACGAAGCTGAATTGACCATAGTAAATATGTAGTCATGATTACTGGTTGATAATGTGCTGATCATGGTTACAAAAACGATACTATTAGAATAAATAGATCTTTAAAATAAAAGAGTATTATTTCAAGTTTTCAACTCATATCATAAGGAAAGCAAAACACTGTACCCATAGGAATATTTTTCCTTTGTTTCTAAGTTATAATCTGTCACTTTCTTCATCTTTGATATACTGTCTTATAGCTAAAGCGCTCCATCAATCTTCTATCTCTTTCGCAATACATATTTAGAAGACTAGAAGTGGATTGTAAGTTTCTGTTATGTTATAAACTTGAGGAAACAAAAGAAAATGTGGTTGCAGACTTGCAGTGATGCAGGACTTTATCACTGTGTTTGTAATTGCAGTAATTGTGTAAAACTTTTAGGAGTAAAAAAGACATTTCATGGTTCTTGATCTCCATTAAATCCATTTTTATGTTAAAAACCCTGAACACTTTCTCTTTTGATTTACCTCTTCCATACAACAAAAGGCCTCTTTAGGAATTAGCCACCTGACGATAACAAATTTTTGTTGACAGGGGTATGGAAGGTCACTTTGGGTGATGCAAGGAATGTTCAAGGCCAACGGTGGTTGTGGATATGTTAAGAAACCCGAAATCTTGATGAATAATGAAGCCATCTTTGATCCTAGAGCTTCATTACCTGTCAAAATCACCCTCAAGGTAAACACGCAACCAATTTCCATTCTTCTAAACGAATTACCCTCTGTTCACGTTTTGTAGGTCCTATCTCACTTCATTTATAACTAAACCATATAATTTTGGACCCTCACAATGCGACTTTTAAATGATTGCATGTGGTTCGACGTCTTAATGCTAACTTGACAAATTAAACCTTTTAATGCTTTTCAGGTAACCGTGTATATGGGTGAAGGATGGTATTATGATTTCAAACATACGCATTTTGATGCTTACTCGCCTCCAGATTTCTACACAAGGGTAAAACACTTTACGTAATATTATTCAAATTTTGGCCTTTTGCAGATCATATATCAGTTTATTCATACATACTTTTAAATAAATCACAAGCAATGATTTGACAAAATAGTTCTAAGGTATATGGATTATCGATTGAAATTGACACCTCTAATACAAAACTTATAACTTTGTTTTTTGCAGGTTGGAATTGCTGGAGTACCTGCTGATACCATAATGAAAAGAACAAAAGCAATTGAGGACAACTGGATCCCGGCATGGAACGAACAATTTGAGTTCCCATTAACAGTTCCGGAACTAGCTATCCTTAGAATTGAAGTTCACGAGTATGACATGTCAGAAAAGGATGATTTTGGTGGCCAAACATGCCTACCAATTTCGGAGCTGCGTAAAGGAATCCGTGCAGTTCCACTCTACAGCCAGAAAGGCGACAAGTACAAGTCAGTAAAGCTACTTATGCATTTCGACTTTGTTCAGTCTGTTTGATATGTTACTACTCGGGTTTCTGTTTGTGTTTCTTGGCTTGTTGGCATGTTGCTGAGAGCCTTCTTGTTGTGTGTATATGTATGTCTGTATGTTATCTGTCAGAGTTGATTATATGTGAATATGTCTGAGAACTGCTGTACAAACCCCTAAAGAATCTATGTTTTTTGACAGTTAAGTTCGTTCCTGGTATGAAAGAGTTTGAAATATCTCCTGTTTTCAATTTGATTTAGCTACTTTAGGCCTTTAGCAATTAGCATCCTTCACTGTGTCATGTGTCTCACTCAATGCCGAGTTCCAGCTGATAGAACTTGGTTTCTTTAACCTGATTTGGACCAAAAGGATTGATTTATGGTTTTATACTTTTATAGAATACATACTTTTTTTTCTTTCATCAAAGTCAGAATGCATTTATTCCACGCTCAGAATTAAAACCGCTTAATCAATTCTGTGCAGAGTCATTCCGATATGATTAGGTACATTAAGCTAAAATGTTAACGATTATTGTCAAAGCTTAAACACTTGCATATCCATGTAAGATCTGACTTTCGTCTCGTACTGGTGCACGCAGAAAAAAATGTTACAGTATATCGTATTAGTCATTGCTTTGGCAAAAATTTAATACTCACATCCAAAACAAAAGAAAACAAAACACATCTAATCTTAGCTATATAAAGCTGGAATGGGTCAGATGTCACTCCAAATTGACGTTTTCCATTTGCTCAGTTTCTGTACGTCCAAAATGGAAGGCATATCACCAATTATTTATAACATGGTGTGTGTCATTTTTATATTGGGCCACATCAGATTTAAATCGGATGATAATTGATAAATTTAATGAAAAGCACCACCAAACCACACTGCAAATTACACACATTGGGTTTGTCTTAATCTCAAAGGAGGATTATAATCAAAGCAGGATTATAAGACCGGGTGTAATGGCTACTGGGGTTTTGTGAGGGTTAAAGTGACCGGCCTCGCCTTTCAGTATTAAAGGTGAGGGTGTAGTTTGTGTGTGTCATTTTATCAAATTATCATCCGATTTCAAGCTTAGATAGCATGACTCAAAAGTTATCAGCTTAATTTTGAAGTACCCAAATGATGTTACAAAGAACTACAAATTCGCGTAGTCTGTTTTTTCTTCTTATCTGGCAATAAAATATCTCACAAAATCAATAATCTAAGAAATATAACGGTTATTTACTAACCGGTCTCACAATCAACATAAAAAAAATGAAGTCTAATCAGTAGAGATAAGTGATGCTAGCTAATATCGATAAACTTGAACTTGATCGAATTAGGATCATTTGAGCTGAATCAAACAATCAAACATTTAACGTAACAAACTAAATTGAATTGATACATCTGAAAATTTAAACCAAAACCAGCCTACTCTATCCTGAAAACGAAAGAAAACTCAACTTATTTGGTTCAAGGATCCCCAATAACACCTTACTTTGCACTCATATCCTTCAAAGAATGGCATTTGCAAATTGTTGCATTCAACATATCTACACTCTTTACAAATATACCCAAGTCCCAATCTTAGAAAAATAAGCTAAACCCAAAAAAATGAAATAAACAAAAAATTAGAAATCTAATCAGAACTAGACATGCTGCCATGACTCCCACTGCATAGTCCCAAAGCTCTCTCCAGATTAGCAACTATATCAGTCATTGTTGGTCTATACATACCCTCTGAATTGACACAATGTAAGGCAGTGTACGCCATTAGCTCGACTGCCTCAGCCTCGTTCACCTCTGGCATACCCACCCTCTTGTCCAATATTTTCTCCAATTCGCCCGCCATGATTATGGGAACTGCATAATCCACTAAGCTAATAGGTGCACCGCCATTAACCTCACTGCTCTTAAATATGGCTCTTCGCCCTGTCAAAAGCTCTAGCAATACTACTCCAAGACCGTAGACATCACTTTTGGCGGTTAGTACATTGAGTCCATAGTATTCTGGATCAATGTAGCCTACTGTCCCAGCTGCCTTTGTTGGTCTAAACTCACGATCAGAGACTGGACTTATTAGTGATAACCCGAAATCAGAAACCCGACCAACCCAATTGGCATCTAGTAGAATGTTGGATGATTTGATGTCTCGGTGAATTATAGGAGGGACTGCGTAGTTGTGAAGGTAGTCTATACCCCTAGCAGCATCTAAAGCAATTTTTATTCTCATTTTCCAAGAATTCAATAAGCTGCTACTCTTTTCGGTGTTGTTCTTGTCGTGTAAATGATCGTGAAGAGCTCCGTTTTTCATGTAATCGTAAACTAAAAGCCTCTCTTCCCCTTCTTGGCAAAACCCAACGAGTCTGACCAAATGCTTGTGATTAAGTCTAGACAAGAACGCCAATTCTGAATCAAATGCACTTTCTTTTTCTTGAAATTTCTTGATTTTGTCACTCGTTTCTCCTCTTTTAATGGCGACCTCACGGCCATCTAATAGTTTGCCTCTGTACACAATGCCAAAACTGCCTGCGCCAATCTTGTTTTCTAAAGAAAAATTGTTTGTGGCTAACGCAAGATCAGCAAATGTAAACTCCTCTTCTTTTTCTGCTTGTTTTGAAGACGTCCCGCTTCTTTGCCTTCTAAAACCTCTTGACAATTGCCGTCTAATAGTAGCAGACCTTGAAACCGGAGCTGACCTTGAACCCGGACTACCATTTGTAGGAGGAGCAGCATTGGTGCCATTAATTGTGGGTTGTACAGAATTATGTATCCTCTTATTGCCAAAACAAACACCTGTCCATAAACAATAAATTATGGTACAAATGCCCGCAACAGCCCCAACTGACCCAACAATGGCAAATGCCAATAAACCCCTTGTCAATTTTTTTGAACGTACAGTCCTTGGTGGCGATGGTGGGCCCAATGCCGGAACCGGGGGAGCCGAAATAGCTATATCACAAGGTCTGCATATAGATCCATCACCAGAACAAAGTGATGATGATTGAGGAAATATAGCACAAGGACAACTAGACCGAACGCAAGGACCAGGAAGAATTTGATCAAAACCGAGCGGATTAGAATCATTTCTAACCCATCCTACGCCCCAACAAACTACAGAAAAATTATCCGTCGTCAATCCACAAGTAAAATCCAATCCAGCTACAATAGTCTCAAACGAAACACTAGCAATATCATCATTCACCTCCCCTCCACTACCGCCCCAACAAACTACAGAATTATTCCGCCTCCTCAAAGCACAAGTATGATTAGCACCAAGCGCGAGCCCATGAAACTCAAACGCCGAATGCTGAGGCACATCAATCTGTCTATAATCATTATTACCCCTACATATCAAAAAACCCGTAGAATTCACCCCACAAGCATGCCCACCACCAACACCAATACTTAACATCCCAAAACCCGCAAAACCCTCCTGTACACCCCTCGCCGACACAGAATCAATCCCAAAACATCCAACACTATCATTAAACATGACACCACACGTAAATCCTAAACCAGAAGAAACCGACCTAAAACCAAACTCCCTCCTCCCAGACAACCTACCATTCCTCCAACAATAAACATTCGGATCAGTAGCATTAGTGATCCCACATATCTGCCTATCACCAATGCTCAAATGGCGTAACAACAAAGTCTCATTATAATAAATCCTTTTAGGCACCAGCTGAGTGTCCCAGCACACCAGAGTTGATCCACCTGACCTTACTCCACAGAAAACGTCACGTCCACCCGATATCGACTCGAAAGAGATGTTATAAAAAACCGGAAAAACCTGCCCGTTTCGCCAGCATTGGATTCTTTGGCTTGGTTGGCCTGCAACTATGCCACATATAGTAATATTGACACCATAGCTTATAGCAACTGTAGTGGCTGAACCACCTAGTGCATTTACGCGCGAAACGAATATGGATATAAGTGTGCATAGTACAATGACGGCGGTTGATGACGTCATATCCCGGCTGTTATATTATTTTTCATTCGGAAAATATATAGGAGAAAAAACAGGAAATGAGGTTGTTTGTTTTTTTTTTTTAATAATTGAATAATGAAATGAGGAAAAGCTGTTGGGGTCGTTATGGGGTTTAGGGAGTGATAGGGTGACGGGCTGTGAGGTATGGCGAATGATGGAGTGACACGTGGAGGGTGTGTTTGATGTGAGTGTAGGGTAATGGGTGGCAAATTTGACTGGGTTATTATGGAGTTTGAAATGAGAGGTAGCTGTGGAATGGTCCTTGATGTTTTGTTTAGTATGCATGTTTAGATTAAAGTTTTGTTGTGCAACTTACACTTTCCCGAGTTTATATTTTGGAGTACAAAAGGAAAGGTTTGGGATGGTAATTAAACAAAATTGTGTTCATGAGATTTTTAGGAGAGGAGAAAAAAGTAAAGAATGATAAATTACACCAAAATTACTCTCCTAATCTTCTTCCCGAATTGGGATGAAATAGAGTGAAGTTGATTTTAAAACATTTTTTTGCTTACATTCTTCGCTTTTCTTTCCAACTTGGGAACACAACATAAAAAAATCATTTCTTATTCCTCTCCTCTTGGTTTGGATGACCAGTAATAATGCACATGTTACTTGTGTGTTTTTATTTTTTGACTATAGGATTTTTCTTTATAACCTTGGTTAGTTGATTTATATTGGTTTTGAGTTTATTGATCATTGTTTCAAAGTTAATTGAACCTAATCGAAAGCTCAAATGAGATATTATAGTTGGAGTCATAAATAAGGTACATTAGCCACATAGAAGTACTTCGACACTCACCTGATTTATTACAGAATTATCATTAGGCAATACTCCTACCATGGAATAAAAAGCTAAAGAGAAACATTTAATACTTGTTTTTATCATCTTAAATATGGTTCATGTAATCTTCCTAACGAGTCGGAGACTAATATTGAAAAAGAAGTCTTCTACTCCCACTCTTAAACCATATGACTCCTTTGCCACCTCATTTAAGCCGGTTTGTTACATTTAAGCCGGTTTGTTATGAGAGGTAGCTGTGGAATGGTCCTTGATGTTTTGTTTAGTATGCATGTTTAGATTAAAGTTTTGTTGTGCAACTTACACTTTCCCGAGTTTATATTTTGGAGTACAAAAGGAAAGGTTTGGGATGGTAATTANTTAGTGTATTTCATAAATAAAAATCCTTTTAGAATGTTAAGAGAGGAGTTAAGGATCGAATAACATGTGACGTCGAAGGACAGTGGTAAAGTCGTTGATGTAAATGTTATGTTATAACAATTCTAAGACAGGTCTGAGTAAAATGATAAAAAAAAAATAAAAATAAATAGTCAGTTTGAAATAAAGATAAAAAAGAGCAAAGATTTTGGACTAAAGTTCTGTATAAAGAAACGTCTAGGGATGTGCCAATATAATATTTTACTGATATACGTTGTTGCTTCTAGTAGGTTTCTACAATTTGCTCATTCCAATTAATACGCCTAATTTGTTATTTCTACGAACCCCGAAATACTTAAAAATTAATTTCTTCATAGACTTGACATTAATATTTTAGCGCCTTTTGAATGGAGACTTGCATAAGATAGTATTATGGAATTGAAAAAAGAATATTTTTCAAATTTCACTTAGACACGTTATTTAAACACTAAAGCTGGTCATATTAAGTTTATCTTTAGACTTCAAACTAGTTATAATAACCGTGCACGCACGGGGTTTTTTAAAAAAAAAAAATAATTATTTAGTATTATCGTTTAAAAACAGAAAATCTTATGTATATTTTAAAAAGTTAGAGTATCAACATGTGCGAAAGTAAGAAAAATAGTTAGCAAAAATTGTAAATATAACTGTGGCATCGACCATGTACTTGATTCTTGAACGTGTCTCTTTATAATGTTATTGGGGCAAAGGTTCTTTGATCACATTGGTTTACACATAAATCAAATTTATTTTAAAACTTTTATTTACTATATGGATATATAAGAATTTACCCGTGAAATTTATGATATAAGTACAACTAATAAGTATGCATGAGTTTTTCATTATATATTAATATCAATTAATATTTTGTAAAAATTTTATTGGATGAAAGATTTAACTTTGTTTAGCTGACATAGATGTTAATGTTGAGGTTGATGTTGTTGTTTAACTTTAAATATTGATATCATGTTGTACAAAATGTGCGAGTTTAGTAGCACATTATGAGCGTTGATGGAGTTAAAATATACTCCGTAAAGTTTTTTAAAAATATTTTTCCGGATACCCGTATATAAACTTTAAATAATAATTACATGAGTCGTTATAAGTACTATGACGTATATTTATTTTTATATCACAGTAACTCGTATTTACCATTTGATATTTATATTACCGCTAATAATAATTTAACTGTATTTAATATTCAAACTCGTGTACGTAAAGATTAAACTTTTAAATATGATAACATGAGTTCTTATTTATATTTAACGTATATAGTAAAAAGATATTTTAATAGATGAAAGTTTAAAACTAATATTTAATTTAAAAGTATTTAACGTATTTTAAAACTAATTCGTACATTTATAAAATTTTGTAAGTTTAATGGATGGAAATATCAAACCAATACTAATACTCATGTAATTGTAAACAAAGTTCATATTATAAAGTGTAGAGGGTATATAGTGTAAGGGGTTATTTGTTTATTATCTAAAGTTATCAAAAAACATAGAGATTGATAATTTTACACTTAACTCATATACTATATTTAAAATTCAACAACTAAAGTTTTATTAATTACCTCCTCTTTGTTTAAGTTTTTATTTTCATAAATTTGACAATTATATTTTTATGTGTTTTTTTTCCTTAATCAAAATCTCCACCAAATTTATTAATGTTTGACCAAAATCAATTCAATTTTGACTTTTTATTGGCCAATCACGTCGCTCGATTTCGCCTACGTGGCAAAATCAAGCTCTCCTATTGGTCCAATTTTTTTTTCAATGAGAAGGGATTTGCAAAAACACTTCGAAATGATGTAATTATTTTATTATATAAAAGATACTGGATGACATGGTTATATGCAATTGAAGAATATGTAGAAGTGCATGTATGTAACCGCAAAAACTTGTAAAATACACGTTTCAATCAGCAAGAATATAATTTGACTAGCAGGGTACCCGCGCAATGCGGCGGCGGGTGCCCCGTGACTAACTTATTGCGCGGGTACCCCGTGACTAACTTTTGTGACGAGCAAATGTTTTTTATTTATATATTTTTTTCTAACAATAACTTTAGTAAGCAAGATGTTACTTTAAATGCAAAAGGCCTAGTGGCAATAAATAAATCTTAAAATATGAGAGATACAATATCTTTGTGTGTAGTTAAATGCAAAAGGCCTAGCGGGCAACCAGTGATGCTACTTTATAGATGTTGTATAACCACATTCG